>CANXYC010153792.1:0-20184 GCA_948193065.1 Aleurites moluccanus | reverse complement strand
TATGAGATTGTGTATAGACTACAGGCAGCTCAATAAGGTAACTATCAAGAATAAATATCCTTTGCCAAGAATTGATGATCTATTTGATCAGTTGCAAGGTGCAAGTCATTTCTCCAAGATAGACTTGAGGTCGGGGTACCATAAGTTGAGAATTCGGAATGAAGATGTATCAAAGACAACATTCCGGACCATATATGGACACTATGAGTTCTTAGTGTTGCCATTTGGATTGACTAATGCACCAACTGCATTTATGGATTTGATGAATAGGGTGTTCAGGCCATTCTTGGACAAGTTTGTCATTATGTTTATTGATGGCATTCTTGTGTATTCAAAGAGTAAAGAAGAGCATGAAGAACACCTTAGAGTTGTGTTGTAGATTTTGAGAGAGCATCAGCTATTTGCCAAGTTTTCGAAGTGTGAATTCTAACTTGAGAGTGTGGGCTTTCTGGGGCATCTAGTGAGCAAAGAAGGAATTAAAGTTGATCCTATAAAGGTAGATGCAATTCTTAGTTGCCCGAAACCCACTAATGTTTCAGAAGTTAGAAGTTTCTTGGGTTTGGCAGGCTACTATAGGAGGTTTGTTCAAGACTTCTCCAAGATTGTAGCTCCTTTGAGCAAGCTTACACAGAAGCAAATTAAATTTCTTTGGTCGAATGCATGTGAAGAGAGCTTCCAGAAGTTGAAGATTTGTCTCACCACGACACCTGTTTTAGTTTTGCCGTCGGGTGAAGGAGGATATGCGGTGTATTGCGATGCATTGCGAGTGGGGCTTGGTTGTGTGCTTATGCAGTGTGGAAGAGTGATAGCCTATGCTTTTAGGCAGTTGAGGAAGCATGAGATGAATTATCCAACTCATGATCTTGAGATGGCTGTAGTAGTGTTTGCATTGAAGATCTAGAGACACTACCTGTATAGTGAGAAGTGTGAGATTTTCACATATCATAAGAGTTTGAAGTATATTTTCCAGCAGAAAGATCTTAACCTTAGGCAAAGAAGATGGGTTGAATTGCTTAAGGATCATGATTGTGAAATCTTATATCATCTCGGGATAGCCAATGTTGTAACCGATGCATTGAGCCGGAAGTCCTTGGGGAGCTTATCCCATATTCAAGCGAGTAGAAGGCCTTTAGTGAGGGAAGTGCAGAGATTGCATGATATAAGAATTAGTTTGGAATTGTCAGATTCAAAAGTGCTTTTGGCAAATTTCCAAGTTAAGTCGCTTCTCATTGATCAAATTAGAGAAGTTCAAGATAGAGACCCTCAGTTGGTGAAGATAAAGAATGATGTGGGGTCAGATAAAGCTCCAGGATTTAATGTGGCGGATGGCATGTTAAAGCATGGTAGCAGACTATGTGTTCCAGCAGTTAATGATTTGAGGAATATGATTCTTAAGGAAGCACATCATGCCAAGTATAATGTGCATCTAGGTGCAAGGAAGATGTATCATGATATTAAGAATTCATATTGGTGGACTGGAATGAAAAGAGATGTTGCAGAATATGTATCCAAATGTCTAACTTGACAGTAAGTCAAGTTTGAGCATCAGAAACCATCAGGATTACTCCAAGAGTTGCCACTGCCATAATGGAAATAGGAGAGGGTGACCATAAATTTCATGGTTGGTTTGCCAAGAACTGCAAGAGGCTATGACTCGATATGGGTCATTGTGGATAGATTAACCAAGTCGGCCTATTTCTTGCCAGTCAAGGTGAATTATGGAGCTTCTTAGTATGCCCAGATTTATGTGGATGAGATTGTTAAACTTCATGGAGTACCAGTTTCAATCATATCAGATAGAGGTACTCAGTTTACCTTGAGGTTTTGGCAGAAATTGCAAGAATGTCTGGGTACTCAGATTGATTTTAGCACGGCTTTCCATCCGCAAACAGATGGGCAATCAGAGAGGACCATCCAAACTCTAAAAGACATACTGAGGATGTGCATTCTAGACTTTGGAGGGAATTGGGATGCTCACTTGCCATTGATTGAATTTGCCTACAATAACAGCTATCATTCCAGGATTCAAATGCCTCCTTATGAAGCTTTGTATGGAAGGAAATGCAGATCCCCAATGTAATAGGATGAAGTTGGAGAAAAGCATATCAAAGGACCGGAGTTGATACGATAGACTTCAGAAAAGGTTCCATTGATCTGAGAAAGATTGAAGATAGCTTTTAGTCGAAAAAAGAGTTATGTCGACCCAAAGAGGAAGGATCTTTAGTTTTCCATTTGAGAACTTGTGTTTCTAAAGATTTCTCCAATGAAAGGAGTTTTATGGTTTGGCAAGAGAGGCAAGCTGTCTCCAAGATTTATCGGACCTTTTGAGATTTTGAGTAAGGTTGGGGAGGTTTCCTACAAGTTGGCATTGCCTCCTAGCATGGAAAAGGTGCATTTGGTATTTCATGTATCGATGCTTCAAAAGTATGTTGCCGATCCTTCTCATGTGCTTCAAGTGTCGGAAGTGGATCTCCAACCGAATTTATCATATGAAGAAATCCCAATTGTAATTGTAGATCGAATGGTCAAGAAGCTAAGGAATAAGGAGATACCAATGGTTAAGGTCTTCTGGAGAAACCAAGCTATGGAAGAATGTACATGGGAAAGTGAGCGAAGTATGCAAGATAAATATCCCCATCTCTTTCAAGCTTGAGGTAGAATATTATAAATTCGAGGATGAATTTATTTGAGGTTGGAAAAATGTAATATCTGCCATTTTTGTCATTTTAATTAAATTGTATGCTTGAAGAATTAATTAATTAAATATATGAATGTTTGAGAAATCTAGAATTTCTAGTTGCAGTTGCAGGATTTTATGAGGTTGATTGCATGATCTTAAAGAAATAATTTAGTAAAGTGTAAAACATAAAAGTTATGAATTTATGTCTTATCTTCATTTCTATAAAATGGCTTGGCAGAATTCTATGTGTGAGTTGAGTTATGTCCCTTTGAGCAAGACTTGTTTGGTTAAGTATTTCTGCAGGGAGTATGTGTCTATTTGGAATTTATGGGAATGACTGAGATAGTTTGAGCCAAAGGTGTAAACATGAGAAATGTTCCTTTGTGTGTTTTGATATCGGCTGTAAAATTTTAGGAATTTTAGATAAGCATAACTCAATGGAAAATGGAAATTATCAGACCTGTTCGGATGGATTGTGGGGCAGTAAGTCTGGGTGACTTTTGGAGAGTCACCATAGTCTGTGTAGTTGCCTTTATGATTTGAATTTTGGATATGTTGAACCATGCATTCTATTTTAAGTGGAAAAAAGAATCAGGAAGTTTGGATGTTTGTAGCTCATTTGCGAGCTGTTTAAGTGTAAGTTGCCGAGGAAGAGTTTTAGTTCAGTAGGATCTGGTCATGGCAAGTCGGCAAAATGCGAGGTGGCATTTTGCGAGCTAGAAATACGAGCTGGAAAAGTGGTGAGGTGAGATTGCTGAAGTAGCAATTGGCGAAGATATATGCTAGGTGGCATATGTGAAGTAAGGTTTGGCGAAGAGGAATTCGGCAAGGTGGCATTATACGAAGAGGCATATGCGAAGAGGGAATGTGCGAAGTGGTTGTTCGCGAGCAGAGTTTGGAGAAGAGGGAGATAGGTGAAATGAGTTGGCGAAGAGGCATTGCCGAGATGGCATATGCGAGGAAGAGTTTGCGAGGAGAGTTTGGAGAGGCAGCATATGCAAGGTAGCACATGCGAGCTGGTTATGAGAAGTGGGATTCGCGGAGTGGCTTTTGAGAAGTGACATTGCCAGATCAGTTTGGCGAGCTGGAAAGTGCGAGATGGAAATGGTGAGCTGGCTTATGCGAGGTAGCATTGCCGAGGCAGGTTAGCGAGGCGAGCTAGCGAGCGGGATTTTGGGCAGTGGCCTATTTAACCCAGTAGCCAGTAGCATTTTCTTCACGATTTTTCTTTCTTCTTTCTTTGTTCTTCTTTCGCCTTTTCCAGATTTGTCCCATTTCTTGTCTAAGGCATTAATACTCAAAATTAATGTATTAGACCTCTAGATTAGCATATTATAAGGCAGAAATCATCAGCTTTAAGCAAGATATTTCAGGAAATTCAGTTTTGAAGAAATAAGGTAAATTTTCTTCCAAAATTATTTTCTTTAGATTTATTTAAGTCTGTTAGTTGGAATAATTAATATTGGGAGTGTAGAATTTATTGTAAGTAATTTGAAGCTATTAATGGTAATTAATGTGGGAGAATTCAGAATTTCTAGACAGTCAAGAATAGTAGCATGAACAGTAAATTCGAATTAAATGCAGATTTTTCCTTAAGAGATAAATTAAATTGAGGATGGGAATTAAGAATAGAAACTCTAAGATGATTAAATATTAAGAAATCATGTTGAATATTATTGAGTAAGAAAAATCCTAATTTTAAATATTTGGGAAAATTTCTTAGGAGGAGAAAAATCAAGAAAATTGAGGAGTTAAGTGTTGAGCTGATTGTTAAAGGAAATTCAAGGAGAAACTGTATTGAGGTAAGTATGAACATTGCATTTGTTTATTTCTTATGGTATGACCAAATGTTCTAAATGTGAACCCATATGATTCTTGTATACTTGATTATATATTATCGAAATATTATTTGAACAGTTTCTGGTATTCCAAAAACTGAAATTCACCATTTGTTCATGAGATTTCCATGTGTATATATGATGTAAGTGACTTAATCAATTTTCTTAGATCAAGTTCACATGATTCCTACTTGCTTTCTACTTGTTAAATTTGATTGAAATTATGATATATGTTGATGGTATTGTGACCAATATGTTTCTTGTGAAATGAAACTATATGACTCTATGGATATAACGCTCTTCCCAATTAGAGTAAATTCATTGGTCCATCATGCACTTTGGGAACCCAGCTGATAGAGGTTTTATCAGTGTTCCACCTAGAGGAGACCACGAGCTCTAGGCGTATGCCTGACCAAGCATGCGTTTGCGATAAGGTAGCAAGGACTACTGATGCGCTCTATTATGATAGGTAGCATGGCTAGTGATTCATTCTGTAGTTCTACCATGATATTTGATAGTGCTATTCGATTGTGAGCACTTCTATTTCTTTGTAAGCCTAACCACATTCTGATTCTTACCCATGCTCTTGAAATTAATGTTTCTTGCAGATTATGTATTTATATATATGTATATGTATCCTTTCTTATTGCATGTTCATATCTTACTGAGTTGAAGGCTCACTCATCTTCTATGGATTTCAGGTGATAGTGTAGCTCGTGAGGGAGCTAATAAAGAAGATCCAGCTTCTTGACTCATTCTTTCAAGAAGCCTTCATTGTAATTATTTTGAAATATGATTTTGTATATTCATGATATGGTATTATGACACAATATGTATTAGGAGTATACTCTAGAGCTCCGTAGTTAGTCATCGGGAATGATAATATTTTGATGTATGATTTATTGGATTACTCTTGTTTCTTAGTGATGTGGGATACATCTTTTGATCAGTAAGGAACAAGAGAAAATTTATGAAATGATATAAAAGGAAGATATGAATTATGCTTATACTGATTATAGAAATGATTATTGTATAATATCTATATTCGATATAAATGTGTAATATTAATGAGATCAATGATATGTGAGTTCTACGGATTTATGGTGGCCTTAAGCCTACCCTTGCCCTAGGACCATCGCACCACTGGAGTTGAGGTATGATAATTTAAGTCCATAATCCAAAGGAAAAGACTAAACTACCTCTAGTTCAAATTGGATCCCTATCCGAGTAGCTTTTTCTCAGAATTGCTTTCTACCGGCTTTAACTTTCCAACAATGATTCATTTAATCATTAAACCTCTATTTTTCATGTCATAATATTCTCTTTTATCATTGAATATAATGTTAATTTTCATAAAAAGCTCATGGAGTGTGAAATGACTATTTTGCCCCCAGTTCATCAAAAACTCATTTTTACCCGATTGCTTCCTAACAACCTTTAAATCCCCTTTATTCATTCAAACACATTATATAACATGCATACCAATCAAATTCAAGCATAAACATATAAAAATTCATAACTTTTAAGTCAAATCAAAATTTCCCCTAGGCTACCCTTTGTGGCTCAAGTTTTAGGTTTAAACTGAGGTGTTACATTATCTTTGTTATTGATCCAATTAATTTTATTGGTGATGCATATTAGATTCACTGAGTATCTTATATACTCACTCTTTTCCTTGTTTGCCATTTTCAAGTGCAGAGTAGATAGCAGAACCCCAACTTCTGACTCTCTGTGGAATTTTGCAAACTTTTATAGCAATATAATTATATTAAATATAATATTTTGGATGTTTATGATCTAGCTGCTCCATAGGGCATGTATGGGTTAGTTAGGCTATGAACATGTATATATGATATATTATGGAGTATGAGTATTGATATGACATGTTATGATGGATGTTACAGCCAACAACATTATAATTACAGACAGTTTATAGAATGACAAAATGAATAGTAATTAAGTAAATTGATTAATTAATTGATGGTTATAGATTTTGCATGTGATACTGGGTTTTACGGGTGCCGGTAACCATTGGCATCTCCTACATCCTAGGACCGTCGAGATCCGAAATTGGGTAGTGACAATAATATGGAAACTGTGAAAAGGGTAAAAGAAAAAGAAAAAAGAAAATAGAAAGGAGGAAGAGAAGAGAAGAGAAAAGGAAGGTAAGAAGAGAAAAGGAAGGTAAAAAGAGAGTAGACATGGAAAGTGAGGAGAATGGAAAGATTTTAATTACAATTTTCTTTAGCCCACAAAAAAGGGAATAATAAATCAATTATAGAAGATAAACAAAGGTAGAGATAGAAATAGGAGAGATCAAGAGCTTAAAGTTGGTTTTTTTTCACCTCTATGGAATCCAGTTATGATCTATGTCACAACCTAAAACCACCGGTGCGACGGTCCTAGAGCAAAGGTAGGCATAAGTCCACTATAAACCCATAGAATACAACATAACCTGGATCTCATGCATACCATATCCAAATATATATCTATATCATTATGCATAGTCATTCTTATAAATCATATGATCATCATCATCATATCTTCATATCATGATGTTTCTTTTTGTTCTCTACCAATTAAAAGACACATCTAACATCAATATGGAACAAGGAAAGCTCTACAAAACTTGTCAATCTAGACAACAAAAGAATACATCCTCAATATTTAACTATGGAACTTCTAAGAATATACTTTTCATTAGTCATAAGTACCTAACATAAATCTAATATTTAACAAAATTACATCCAAGAGTCTTCTTGTAGAGAAGAAGTTAAGAAGCTCTATCTTCTAGATTAGTTCTCTTTCGAGCTACATTATTACCTGAAATCCACAGAAGAGAAGTAAGCCTTCAACTTATTAAAATAGAAATATGCAATGCTTTAGGTTAAGCCAAATAATTTGGATATCATGGTCATGAATATACTTATACATATACTTATACTTGGACATGAAAAAATCATAAGTAGGAGAAATCATAAACTTGTACTTGAAAGAACACAAGTGCTTACAACATAATAGTACTATCAAATCATATCATGTAATAGAACTAATATCATGAAAATGCATCTATAGCCTTGCTACCTTATCGTGACATATATGTTTAGCCGAGCATATGCTTAGAGCTCATGGCCCCCTCTAAGTGGAACATTGATAAAAACACTATCAGATGGGTTCCCATTGTGCATATGGACCAATGAATTTACTCTTATTGGAAAAAATATTCTATACATATTTATGGATTCATAAGGCTTAGAATTCTTAAAGAACATATTGGTCATAAGACCATCAAACATATAAACATATATATTCATTCATTTGCACAACTAAGTTTCATTATGAACTTAGTCCAAAAAAAAAATAACCAAGTCAATTCCAACATACAAAATGGCTACATATAGAAGGCAAGAAAGAATTTATTAAATAGACTATTAAACATGTATTTCATATCATAGAGAATATATATGGAGATTTAACAATATATCTCGTACGGAGCAACATGAATATATATTGTTGATACTTACCTCAAAGCTATTATCCTTGCTAATCCACTCAAACACTTGAGTAAGAATTAATTCTTCATATTCTTATAAGTTCTCCTCTCCTAAATCAAAATCCTCAAATATCCAAAATTAAGGGTTTTGTCCAAACATGCTCATACAAGATAAATTCTTATAATTCTAAACATCTTTAAGAGTCTAAACATAATTTATAATATCAATTTAATCATCTTTTAAAAGAATATAGAAGATTGGGATGAATAGCTACTATTCACCCAAAAACCCTAAATCCATAAATCTTTCATATAATTTATAATAAATACCTTTTAATGATCATATACAACTTATATTCATCTACTCTAGCCATGAATTAACTTAATTTGAACTTAGAAATGAGTTTGGAATAAATACCTTGAAACTCTATAAATGGATATTCTTGAGAAATATGGAATCTTGGTGTTATTGGAGGTTTGATTCTTGAAGCTTGTGTTATTTGGGATGTAATAAATGTTTAAGAAGAGAATTTAATGAGTAGGTGGGTGGTTGAAGTGTATTTATGAGGAAAGAGAGAAAGGGAGACAAAATAGAAGAGCTGAAAATGAAGAAATAAGGTTCGAGTATATATAGGCCCAAGTCTTTATAGCCATGAAGGCCACTGTTCATGCTTGGGATCAGAAATATTTTCATTGTTGTGAAGGCCAATTTGGGAAAACTTGAAAATCATACAAAAAATATTCTCACAGTGGTGAAAGATTTCTCATGCCCATAAAGAATGCTTCAAGCCAGTGAAGGGTCTGCTAAGTGAGAATCTCTCATGTTTTTCCATTCTAACATGTCCATACTCAAACAACTCAACTAAACCATGTATAAACACTTGAAACTCAAGAATAACTCATCATATATCATCATAAATCCATTCTATGAGTAATCTTTACTCAGCATACAATCTAGAGCATCTATCATAGACACATACACACATGAAATCATCTAACATACATCAAGCAAGACACAAGTAAATCTAATGTACACATTCTCAACCTTGCAACCCAAGCATCGGGTTTACAATCTATGATTTCATTAAAAAAAAAGCCAAGATTTTCAAATCAATGTAAATGTAACTTATGTTACTGTAAATTTTAGTTTCTTAGCTAGGATAATATTGTAAATATTTAGCTGGTTATTCTGTAAATATTCAAGTAAATTCGTAGTAGTTTGTTTATATACACTTTATATATATATAGCCTATTTGAGCATGTAGGTGTGTGACCAATTGAAGAAATGGAAGATTTGGAAACCTTAGATGCAATAGAAGGGCAAAACAATAGAAATCAAAATGAAAGGCTTGCAGTTCAAAATTCTTGAATCCTTTACTGCTACAAAGCTCAGATCATCCAAGTGTATTTCTTGTTACAACTCCTTTGACTAGCAAAAACTTCCTTGCATGGAGTAAGGTTGCTAAGATCACAATAAGTGTAAAAGTTAAATTAAGGTTATAATTGGGAACATAGAAATACCTAATGAGGGTTCTCAAATGTTTGAGAAGTGGTAGAAGATGGACTATATGGTCACATCCTATATCCTTAACTCCATCTCTAAGGAGCTAGCAAAAGCTTTCATATATGCTTCTAATACTAATGAGTTGTGGGATGAATTAGATGAGAGATTTGGAGAGAGTAACAGGCCACTGATATATCAGGTCTAGAGGGGGATAGCTCTTTGACCTAAGAAAATATGACACTGGCTCGATATTACACTAAACTAAAAAAATTATGGGATGAATTTGTTTAATTCCCATGCCTATATGCATTTGAAGTATGAGTGATTTTGCTAGATTGAATAAGTTGATGTAATTTCTTATTTGATTAAATGAGAATTATGATAGTGTGAGGAGTCCAATTCTCTTAATGGATCCTTTACCAAGCACATATAAAGCCTATTTTATGATATTAAGGGTGTAGAACCAGAGAGATATACATGTACACATGTCTAATTATAGTGACTCTAGTGCTTTGTTAGCTAAGAGTCAAGGTAGGAGATATTACAATAGGAATTATAATAAAGAAATTCAGAAGGGAGGTAATTGAAGAAATAATGCTAAAAATGATAAATATTGCTCTTATTGTAATCAGAATGAGCATACAATGGATACTTGTTTTAAGCTTCATGGAATACCAAAATAGTATGAGGAGCTTAAAAGTAGAGGAATTATGAAGATAGCAGAAGTTTCAAAAATAAGCCTGCAATAAAATTTGTTGCACAAGCTTCAGATGGTATTATAGAAAATCTTGCAACTAATCAAGAGTTATAAAAAACTGATGATTGGAGTACTGTCATTGCCAATGCAGTACAAAAGAAGGTTCAAAAGTTTATGAAAGGAAGAAACATCATTGCTAGAGGATTTGCAAATTATACTAGCTAAGCAAGTATTCTCTATACCATAGCCCTTAATTACTTTGATTATGCACCAAACAATATATGGATAACAGATCCAGGAGTTACAAATCATATCTATCAAAACTCTATATTATTTCCTCATACTCCATACTCAAGCATCCTATACATGTTCACTTACTTGATAAATCCTTAATGTATGTAAATCATATAGGAACTATTGTCATACATTCCAAATTACATCTCATTCCCAGATTCAAATTTAATCTACTCTCAATAAATCAATTAACCTAAACCTTAGTAATACAAGTCATTTTCCTTCCATCTCACTATCTTTAAGACTTGAGGAATAAGAAAATACTAGCCATTGGAAAAATACACAATGGACTTTATATCTTGGACCATACAAGTTTTATTATAAGCACCATAAAATAATTTCAATTTAAGGTTTATGTTATTCTTGCAATTGTTAAAGTAGAAAAGCCTAGTTCTTGTACAACTCTCCCATTAACTAAACAAATTTCACCTCTATCCTTTCAACTTTTGCATCAAAGATTAGGTCATGAATCTAAGAATAAGATAAGTCATTTGCTTATTGATGTGGCTTCTCTTCCCACTTTTGTTGTATGTAAAATTTTTCCATTATCCAAACAATAAAGATTGCCTTCTTAAAAGTCAAATCCATGCCGCATATATTCTTGAGTTAGTTCACATAGACTTGTGGGGCCCCTATAGGTAGCCATCCTTAATAGGAGCACGCTATATTCTTACTCTTGTAGATGACTATAGTAGGATAACTTGTACATTCTTGGTTGAACACAAAATACATACCTGTTATTTCCTTAAAAAAAAAAATTCTATGGTTCATACCCAATATAATTCTATTATTAAGAAAATCAAAAGTGATAATGTGTCAGAGTTTATTAGTTATGAATGTAGTCAATTGCTTACTGATCTAGGCATTATACATCAAAAATCTTATCCATACATACCTTAACAAAATGGTGTGGTGGAGAGGAAACACAAACATCTTTTATAAGTAGCTAAAGCATTAATGTTTCAAACTTCCTTACATAGGAAATTTTAGGGTGATTAAATTCTTACAGCCACTCATATAATCAATAAATTACCCTTTTATATTCTTCAATGGAAAAACTCCATTTGAAATCTTTTATGGAAAAGAACCTACTCACAAAAACTTAGAACTTTTGGCAGCTTATGCTTTGCTAAAAAAAAAAAAATACCTAATAAGGATAAATTTGTTCCTGAGGCTATCAAATGCATCTTTATAGGATATATGTCAGGGCAAAAGGAATATAAAGAATATGATTTACATGATCATGTTACTATTTCTTCTAGGTGTTTCATGAACATATATTTCCTTACAAAGTTGATCCTGCTTTATCCCAAATTGATCTTATCTTGCCCAATATTTCTATCTTACATGATAATGATATAATTTCTTATGATTTTCCTCATGTTCTAATTCCTTTTTTTGAGTCCACTAATTCCTAATATTGATAATAATCCTAATTTCCCTTATGTTACAGGTATCATATCTGCAAACGATCCTGATCCTCATTGTTCTTCTTTCCATTCTAGTACATAACAAGGCTTTAATCATATAACATAACTTGTTCTGATTGATTTACTAGCTTTATCTCACCAAATTTGCATCTTTTACCTTCTAGAAAAAACTACTAGACCTAAGACAAAAGCAAAATGGTTACAAGATTTTATGTCAAATACGAAAACACTATCTGTTACACTTTACATTAGTAGTACTTAATCCTTCACTATTGTTCCTTATCCCTTATCACCTGTATATGTTCATTATTCTAAAATCTTTCATCCTTCATATATTGCATTTATCGCTAATGCATCTACTATACTTGAGCCTAGTATATATAGTCAAGCAAACAAGGATCCTAATTTGAGAAATACTATGCAAAAAGAGTTGGAAGCTTCGCAACTCAACAATACTTGGGATTAAACAAACTTGCTTCTTGAAAAAAAGCCAATAGGCTATAAATGGGTCTATAAGGTCAAGTATAATCCTAATGGGACTGTTAATAAATATAAAGTTAGGCTTGTAGTAAGGGGATTTAATCAATTAGCTGGCTTAAATTGCACTGACAACTTGTCTCTTGTTGCTAAGCTAGTTACATAAATAATTTTCATAGCTATTGTTGCAGCTTATAGCTAGCCTATTCACCAACTCGATATTAACAATACCTTTTTGCATGAATATTTAAATGAAAAGGTCTATATGGTTCCTCCTCAAGGTTATGTCATTTTTGATACGTCTAATGTTTGTAAGTTGAAAAGATCTTTGTACAGATTAAAGCAAGCCTTAAAATAGTGGAATATAGAATTCACTGCCAAACTTCAAGCCTTTGGTGACAGTTGCCTTTTTATGGAATACTCTAATGGTCATTTTTTGGCACTTATAGTTTTATTTTGTTGGTGTATTACTCACTAGCATACACAAATCTAATCTTTTGGAAGTCAAGGCATACCAACATTTCGTGTTTACTATTAAGGATTTAGCATATGCCAAGTACTTTATTGGTCTTGAAATAGCCAGATCATTTGATGGCATGTAACTCAATCAAAGAAAATATATTTTAGATATGTTGAATGGTTATTGGCTTCCAAACCTATTTCTATTCCACTTCCTGCTGGTCTAAAACTTCAAGAAGCTACTACACATTTGTTGTCTAATCCAGATCAGTATAGAAGGCTTATTGGGAGACTTTTTTTTTATCTCAATCTCATAAGACCTAATATTACATATGCAATCCAACAACTTAGTGAATTCATGACTGCCCTATAGAAACTCATTAGCAAGCTACAACATATGTCTCAGATATCTTAAAATTACAGCTTCTCTTTCTACTCAGCTCACTGCATATTGTGATGCTAATTGGACTGCTTGTCCAGATATTAGGAAGTCTTTGACTGGATATTGCTTATTTTTGGATAATTCCTTAATTTCTTGGAAAACCAAAAAGCAACTCATTGTCTCAAGATCCTTAGCTGAAGCAGAGTACAAATGTACGACTACCATTGTTTGTGAACTTTAGTATATCTCCTATCTATTATCAGAATTTCATATTTCTGTTTCATTGCCTATAAATGTCACACCCCAACTCCAGTGATGCGATAGTCCTAGGGAAAGAGTAGGCTTAAGACCACCATAAACTCGTAGAACTCTCATATCCTGGATCTCATTTACATTACACATTCATATCAAATATAGATATCATTCAATAATCTTTTCTATGATCCATATAAGCATAATTCATATCTTTATTTATATCATTTCATAATTTCCTCTTGTTCCTTACTGATCAAAAGATGAATTCCACATCACTAAGGAACAAGGGTAACCCAAAAGGTAACAAGTTATACATCAAAATATTATCATCCCCAATGACCAACTACGGAGCTCTAGAGTATACTCCCAATATATACTGTACCATTATACCATACAATGAATATACATAAAAATATTAAAATAATTACAATGGGGCTTCTTGAAAGAATAAGTCAATAAGCTTGATCTTCTCTACTAGCTCCCTCACGAGCTACACTATTACCTGAAATCCATAGAAGAGGAGTGAGCTTTCAACTCAGTAAGATATGAACATGCAATATGAAAGAAATATATATATATATACATATATGTATTAATCCAAAGGAAATACCAATTCCAAGAACATGGGCAAGAATCATCATGTGGTTAGGCTTACAAGAACTGAAGTGCTCACAATCGAATAGCACTATCAAGTAACATGGTAGAACTACAGAGTGCATCAGTAGCCATGCTAACTATCACAACAGAGCGCATCGGTAATCCTTGCTACCTTATCGCAAACGCATGCTTGGTCAGGCATACGCCTAGAGCTCATGGTCGCCTCTAGGTGGAACACTGATAAAAACCCTATCAGTTAGGTTCCCAAAGTTCACGATGGACCAATGAATTTACTCTCATTGGGAAGAGCGTTCTATCCATAGGGTCATATGGTTATAATCTCATAAGAAACATATTGGTCGCAAGACCATCAACATAAAGCATAATTTCAATCAACTTTAATAAGTAGGAATCATGTGAACTTGATCCAAAAAGGTTGACCAAGTCACTTGCATTATATACATATTTATGGTAATCACATGAAATAAATGGTAAAGTTTCAGTTTTAAGATATCATAGAATTGTCATTTAATAATCCGATAATACTATATCAAGTATATAAAAATCATATGAGTGAACATTAAGGATGCTTGGTCATATCATTTCAAAGAAGCAATAGGCAAATGAAATGTTCATACTTACCTCTACACAAATTACTCTTGAATTTTCTTTAACAATTTGCTCCACAACAATCTCCTCAATTTCCTTGATTTTCTCCTCCTAAGAAATTTCTCCAAATATTTAAAATTAGGGTTTACCTTAATCAATAATACTCACTATCATTTCTTAATATTTAACCATCTTATAGTTTCTATTTTTATTTTCCAACATCAATTTAATTTATCTCTTAAAGAAAAATCTGCATTTAATTCGAATTTACTGTTCACGTCACTGTTCATGACAATCCATAAATTCTGATTTCTCCAACATTAATTACCATTGATAACCTCAAAATGCTTGTAATAAATTCTATATACCCATAATTAATTATTCTAACTACCAGACTTAATTAATCTAAAAGAAAATGAAATTTGAAGAAATTTACCTTATTTCCCCAAAACTGAATTTCCTGAGATAATCTGCTTGAATCCGCTGATTTATGCCTTAAAATATGCTAATCTAGAGATTTAATGTATTAATTTTGTGTATTAATGCCTTAGACAATAATTGGAACTATTCTGAGAAGAATTGAAGAAGAACGAAGAGAACAAGAAAGAAAATCGTGCAGAAAATCGCTACTAGGCACTGGTTAAATAGGCCATTGCCCCAAAATCCCGCTCGCCAGCTTGCCTCGGCGATGCTAACGCGCATAAGCCAGCTCGCAATTCCCACTTTGCCAATCTGCTCCGGCAATGCCACTTTGCATAAGCCATTTCGCTAATCCCACTTCGCATATCTAATTCGCAAATGCCACCTCGTATATGCTGCCTCGCCAAACTCTCCTCGCGAACTCCTCTTTGCATATGCCGCCTCGCATATACCACCTCGGCAATGCCTCTTCGCTGACTCGCTTCGCCTATCTCCCTCTTCGCATATGCCACCTCGGCAATGCCTCTTCGCTAACTCGCTTTGCCTATCTCCCTCTTCGCACATGCCACCTAGGCAATGCCTCTTCATATAATGCCACCTCGCCTATTCCTCTTCGCCAAATTCACCTTCGCCTAACTTCACTTTTCATATGCCACCTCGCATATTCCTCTTCACCAAATTCCTCTTCACCTAACTTCACTTCGCATATGCCACCTCACATATGCCTCTTTGCCAAATTCCTATTTCCCTAACTTCACTTCGCATATGCCACCTCACATATGCCTCTTTGCCAATTGTCACCTCGGCAATCTCACTTCTCCTCTTCGCTTGCTCGCATTGCAGGCTCGCAAACACCAATCTCTGTCGAGCTAAAACCCTTCCTCGACAACTTATATTCACTCAGCGCGCAATTGAGATACAAACATCCAAACTCCTTGATTCTTTTTGTCACTGAAAATAGACATACAGAGATTCAACATATCCAAAATTCAAATCATAAAGATAACTACACAGACCATGGTGACTCTCTAAATTTCACCCTAACTTACTTCCCAAAATTCATCCGAACAGACCTGAGAAATTCCACTCTCCACTGAGTTATTCTTCTAAAATTTTACAGCCAATAACACAACACATAAAGTAACATTTCTCATGTTTATGCTTTTGGCTCAAACAGTCTCAGTCATTCCCAAAAAATTCAAACACTCATAGATTCCTGCAGAAATTAATGAACCAGACAGGTCCTGCTCAAGAAGGCATAACTCTTCCCATACATAGAATTTTACCAAACTATTTTACAGATGAGATATACACCTATAACTTTTATGCTTTACACTTTACCAAATTATTTCTTTAAGATCATACAATCAGTCTCACAAAATTACCCTGCAACCAGAAATTTCTGCATCTTCTCAAAACATTCATATCTTTAAATAATTAAATTCAGCAAGCATATAATTAATTAAAATGACAAAAAATTACAGATATTACAATGCCACTCCGCCAAGTTTCCACTTCGCATGCACCACTTCACGTATCCCACTTCGCATATGCCACCTTGCGTATCCCACTTCGCATATACCACCTCGCGTATCCCACTTCGCATATGCCACCTCGCATATCCCACTTCGCATATGCCATCTCGCATATCCCATGCCACTTCGCATAAAATGTCTCACGAGCAAGATAAAGAAGTCCAAATGTCCTGATTCTTTTTGCTAGTTAACTTAAACACACAGGGCCACAATTCCATGCTTACCCCTCTAGCTCAATCAGCCTCTAACCATTTTTGAAATCAAGGAACCACCTCGCACTACCTATTCTGTCGAGCTGGAAACCTTTCTTGTCACTCCGCACTGAACCCGCTCGTAATAGAGCTATAGACGCCCAAATTCCTTAATTCTTTTTGTCACTTAAAATAGACACTCAAGGGTCCATCATTACCAAAATTCAAATCAAAAGTAATCTACAAAATTTTATGGTGAATTTCTAAATTCACCTAGACTTTACTCTCCAAAAATTGTCCAAGCAGGTCTGATTAAATTAGCTATCTCTTGTACGACAATTATCCAATCTCATTGAAATTTCTCAACCATTACTATATACAGAAGATTAATAAATATACTCAAATTTTCACATGCTCATAATACACATCAAACTTACTGCAGGAATTAAAGAACTACACAAGCTCTTATTGAGGAAACATATTTCCTCACACACACAGAATTTTCAGAACAATTTTACAGATTCATAAATAAAAATCTGCAACTCATATGATTTATACTTTTCTAATTTATTCCTTGAAGCCTCAAAACTGACTCTTCAAATTATTCCTGCATACCAAGAATTCTGAAATTTCTCCAAAACATTTATCCACACATCTCAAAAATCAGAAATGAAAATAAAACAAAAAAAATCAAATCAAATCAAATATTTATTATTGGGTATTACATAAACTATTTTTATAATAAAGTATAAATAAAAATAAGCTATTTGAATTCCCACTTTGAGATCAAATTCTTAATAGAATTGTCAAAGGAAATGTGACCAAAATATGATTGCTTGATAGTTTAAGGACCAAAATAAAATTTGCCATTAATAAATTAATATAAAAGCATGCTTTAATAGATTTTTTTTGGCCATTTCTTCTTCCGCCATTATTGGTTGTGTGCTCCATCAAATTTTTTCTTCCAAATTTCTTTCAAAAATCAAAGAGAAATTAAAAGAAAACTTGAATTAAACAATAGATTCTTTGATTTCTATCATTGGTTAGCTTGAAAAATCAAGGAATTTCAAGATATGGTAGCACGAAGATTTCGGCCACTTCTTTAATCCAAGGTAATGATATGTTTTTCTTAGTTTAATGCTTCATTCATATGTTTTAGATGTCAATTAGAATGGGTAAAGTGATTAATTGAATCAATTGATGCATTTGATAGGTTTTCCCTAAATAGAAAACCCTAATTCAAAGTTGTGAAGAATGAATCTTTGATTTTGTATTAATATGTGTTAATTGAGGTTAGAATATGTTAATTGGAGTCTAATAGATGGTTTATATGTGATTGAATTGATGTAGAGATCAAAGAATTGGAAAGTTGTCATTTTTGCCTACTTTGAAGATTTTGGTGGCAAAGTGTGCAATTCAAGTGATTTGAAGTGCTAGGTGAGTTTAATATGCATCATTTGTCATGCCAAATATATTTAGTTGAAGTTTGGAAATCAACCTTGAAAAGGTCATCTTGGCTAAATGGCATTAAGGCATTTTTGCCTGTGTTTTGCCTTGTTTTTCTTTGGTTTCCTATGCCTATTTGATCCTTTGTATATTATTTATTGTTGAAAACTAAATGCCTATTGATTAACCTACATTGTATACTTATTGTTTGATATTGGGGCAATTTCAATGTTGCACCAAAACCTTGCCAAAATGTCTATTGAATAATACCCACCAAGTGTTCGATGAGATGTCTAGTTCAAATTCATAGGCCTACCATTGATTTCATCCATAGGCCTACCATTTGAATGTCATCGTCGCTAGCGACATTGGCATGCCAATTGAGCCAACTTTTTGACTTGATTTGTCCAACTTTCGATTCTTTCCAATGTTAATTGCTAATCATAATATCATTGTTAATTACTTCTTATAGTGCTTATCTATTGCTATATCGCAGTCTCGTTTGATTAAATTCACGAACTACTGCTACTTGATGAGATTGATAATGTATATTGATATCTATTGATTTGTTCCATGTTCTTATTGATTCCGATGAGATTTGACAGAGCTGCCTCTCCAACAGGACAGTGGGTACGTACTATCGACAATGTGCACATTGTATAGTGATACCTTAGCTGGGAATGGTTAACAGTCCTGGCCATAAGACCTGATCAGTCTTATGTTTACTGATATGAGATTGACTATATGTTTTCATATAGTCTATGTGTTTTCTGGCCCTATATCTGTCTTATCTATCATATCCATGTGATATATATATTGATCCTATTGACTTGATTACAGATTCATTGTACTGTTTATTGATTCTACAGTCATATACTGTATTCTGATATTGATTGAGCAGATTATTATTCATTGAATATTTGCCTATTGCTATTGATATCCAAGCCATTGTTATTGGTCGATGTATATTAGATTCACTGAGTAATCATTACTCACCCTCTCATTGTTTCCTTTTCCAGGTGCAGAGTAAAGGCAGATTCTTGACCTTTGTTCATCAAAGGAATTCTGCAGTATTGTATAGACAGTGTAATTAATTTGAACACTGTATCTTTATATATATATATATTAGATACTCCATGGGTATTTGTATAAAGGTATAGACATATTGTATATATATGTGTATGGTATATTTTGGAGAATATATGTAATGTGTATATGATGATAGTATTTACAGAAAGTAACAGAATGAATGACAAAGTAGCAAAATGAATAGTGTTTATGTGATTATATGGTTACAGATTGATATGTATAATATGTGATTGATAGATGTGAAGATGGGTTCTACAGGTGCCGGTCACCTCTGACATCTCCTACATCCTAGGATCGTCACGTCTCAAAATTGGGATGTGATATCAATAAAACAATAGAGCATAAAGAAAATTAATTAAATAGAACTTGTATCAATCATGTAAGTTGAGCCAAATACTCCAATAACATCATAGTGAGCCAAATGCTCGAATAACATCATAATTAGCCAATAGCTCTTATATCTATATGTTGAGCCAAATGTTGATATAGCAATGACAGATAGCAAAACCCATATAAGTAGATAGAAGCTACATATCCTAATAGCATGTCTCATGAAAGTCATACGGTTGATCAGACCGCATTGCTGAGGCCACTCCTCACTAGCTGAGGATCACATAAAACATTATGCATAATGCTCGATGTAAGATTTTGTCACGACCTAACTCGGAAGTCGTGACGGTCCTAGGGTACGGGTGATGCATAAGCGACCAGTACCGCGTAGAACCCAAATGACAACCTAAATGATATGCAACAATCAAATATAACCCAATTAATTACGAAAATGCTGA
>CANXYC010153703.1:0-10582 GCA_948193065.1 Aleurites moluccanus | reverse complement strand
AAATATGTCTTTAAGAGCAAGTAATGGCCAATACTGAATTCAGCTGCAGTCAAAGCAAAATTTCTGAGATTTCCAAACTTCTCATTAAATTTTAAAATTCTCCAAACAAAATAAAATTGATAATGACACTTCAAAATGGCAGATATTACACATGATCAACTATGTCATTCTTAATATATTCAAATTTATACATATTAAATGGACTAGACTCATCAAATATTACATGTATAGACTCTTTAACAACCAAAGTTATTTTTGCTAAAAACTCTATAAGCTTTGGTAGTAGTTGAATAGCCCAATAAAACACCTACATCCATCTTGGAATCAAATTTCCCAAGGTTATCTTTAGTGTTTAATATAAAGTATTTGCATCCAAATACTCTAAGATATGAAATTCTTAGTTTTCTTCCATATAACTCATAAGGAGTTTTGTTCAAAATTACTTTTCCAAAAAGTCTATTTGAAATGTAGTAAGCATTAGTGACGGCTTCAGCCTAAAAGTACTTAGGAAATGAGTACTCATTAAGTATAGTTATAGCCATGTCAATAAGTGTTTTATTTTTTCTTTCTATATCTCCATTTTGTTGGGGAGTTCTTGGTATAGAAAAATTATGAAAAAATTTCCATTTCATTACAAAAGGTTTTGAATTCATGATTAGAAATTTTTTTCCATGATCACTTTTAAAGATGTAATGTAAAAACTTTATTTCATTTTGAACCCTTTCAGCAAAAGATTTAAATTTTTTAAAACTTTTATCCCTATGAGCAAGAAATAATACCCAAATCAATCTAGAGTAATAATCAATAATAACAAATATATTGCTTTCCACCAAGGCTTGATATTCTACAAGGGCCAAACAAGTTCATATGCAGAAACTCTAGAGGTCTAGAAGTATAAACAATTTTTTTTTTTATTTTGAAAGAACTTTTCACTTCCTTTCCCATTTGACATGCATCACATAATTTATCCTTTTGAAACTTGACCTTGGAGAGACCAATTACAAGTTCATTATTTTTAAGATCATTAACGTGATTCATGCCTATATGGCCAAGTTTCCAATGCCACAATCTTGCATCATCACACAAAGAAATCATGTACTCAACATTATTATTAGGTATGTTACTAATATAAATCACATAAACATTGCCAATTCTATAATTGATAAAAAAAAAATTATTGTCCTTCAAATGCTTCACATAGAATTTCTTAGAAGTAAAAAAAAATTGAATTTCTCATGTCACATAATTGACTTATACTAATCAAGTTGTGCTTAAGTCCATCTATCAACAATACATATTAAAGAGAAGATTTATCGGTCTTACCAATTTACCTAATTTCGATGATTTTACCTTTGCCATTATCTTCAAAGATGACCTTCTCTCCATTATTCTTCTCCAAATATGAAAGAAGATTAACATTTTTGGTCATATGCCTTAAACATATACTATCCAAATACCAAAATCTTTATTCCTTGTGGATTTCAAATTTACCTACAAATAGAAAAATTCATTTATTTTTAGGTTCCCAAATGCTTTTAGGTCCTTGAGAGTTAGTTTCAACATATCCTAAATGTACATTTCTCATACGACATTTAAAATTTGAATGACCAAATTTTTCACAATAGTGGTATCTCAAATGAATTTTAGACTTTTGTTGAGATTTTGTCCTATAAGTGGTTTATTGTAATATTGAGGCCTATATCCATAATTAGATCTCGGTCTAGGATAAGCATTCATAGGCCTTTTATTATATGAATCATGCATGATATGTTTATACATTTCATTCTTATGTCTAGCATTTTTAGGTGGAGGCATATATGTCATATGAACATTTTAATTTGATGCCTTGACAAATGTGGTCTTAGATGTAGATGGAGCATCCCTTCCATTGTAACCAAGTCCATACTTAATAATATGATATCTTTGGGACTTAAGTATTTTGTCTAATCTCTTTTTGCCTTTGCAAAATTTGGACATGTAAGTATCATTAGAATTTAATTTATTTTTCAATAAATTATTTTCATTCTTTAGCTCATTGCATTTTGTTCACCATTAGATACATTTTGTTCATTAATTTTAAGTCTATATATATCACAAGCATCTAAGACTTTTTTGGGCATTTCTTTCAATTTAGCATACTTGTTTTGCAACTTATGATACTTTGAAAGTAATTATTCCATAATATGCATGATATCATTGTTGGAATTAAAATCAAAATTACTTATCTCACTTGAAGATGTATCCTCTTCAATTGCCATGAAGCAATAGTTGACTACTTCATATTTTCTTGCTTCCTTCTTTTTATTAGAGTCACTTGAATCATCCCAAATAGTCGCCAATGCCTTTTTTTGAAGTTCTTCTTGTTTTTCAACCTTGGACATTCCGCTTTAATGTGACCAAATTTGTCACGTTCGAAGCATTTCACTTGATTGTTTTTAGACTTCTTTTGCTTCTCATGTCTTTCAAATGGATTCTTATTCTTTTTTTTTTCTTTCTAGGAATAAGATTTCTTATTCTCTTAATGAGCAAAGCTATGTCTTTATCATCTTCCTTTACATCACTTTCAATTAAAAAAGCCTCTTAGGATGCAATAAGAGTTATCCCTTTGTTCTTCTCTTCCGCTTTCTCTTGAGATAATGTAATATCATGAGTGAGAAGCTTTCCCAATAAATTGTTGGTTGGGAGAGTGCTCAAGTCATTGGCTTCCTCAATTGAAGTAACTCTTTATTTCCAATCTTTCTTAGGGAGAGCTCTTAAGATTTTGTAATTGATGTCTTCCTTGGAGTAATTCTTTCTAAGTTTACTCATTTGATTAACAATCACCAGGCGATTGTATATTTTGGATACCTTCTCCTTGGGTAGCATTTAGAAGAGCTCATATTCATGAATAAGAATTTGAATCTTCTTATCTTTTACTTGATTAATGCCTTCATGAGTAGTCTCAAGAGTGTCCCATATTTACTTCACTAAAATGCAATGGAAAATTTTTCCATACTACTTTCTACTTATAGTAAAATAGAGAGTGTTCATAGCTTTACAATTTCACCCATTGGCCTTCTTTTATGCTGCTGCCCATTCTATTTTGGCCTTCAAGACTTCAATATCATCAACGATTTTTGTGGGAATCATATAACCCGCTTCCATAATATCCCATAGATCAATGCCATCACTATCTATGTAGATTTCTATCCTATTTTTCCAATAGGGATAGTCGGTGCCATTGAAGTAGGGAATCTTATGATGAACCGCTCTCAATAATGTTATTAGCTTGGTTTGTCATTTATGATTTTTGATCCAGGATGGTTAAATCTTTTGAAAGGTCGTTACAAAACTTTGATACCAACTGAAAGTCCCTTGACAACCAGGAGGGTTGAAATGGTTGTTTTAAAAATTAACACCAAATAAAAAATAATTGCAAGGAGAAGGAAGAAATAAAGAACACAATGATTTATAGTGGTTCGGAAAAAAATAAGTCTACATCCACTCCTCAAGATCACACTTGAGTATTTTACTAATTTGATTTTTTCACAGGCACAAGATCAAACCTTAGTGTTTCGGCTCACAATAAACCTTTATAATATGTTTTTATAATAAACGCTCACACACAACCCCAAAATAATTACAAGAGATGAGAAAGAATAAACCCTGTAATTTTAATCAAACTCTCAGAAATTAATTGTTCTTCAACAACCTTGAAGATTGATAATTAATACTCTTTTACAAATTGAAAACTCAAAAGTAAGCTTACAAGACTTAAAAGATCAAGAGTATGAATTAATTTAACAGTAGAGGTTGTTCATTTCCTTAAATTCTTCATGCCAATTCTCATTTATTGTCTTCTGCTAAATAGAGCCATTTGGGTGCATTAAATATGTATTTAATGCAAAAGCCACACTTTCCAACGACTATTTTTCTGTTAGAGTTTGAAGTGTAATGGCTGCTACATAGAAGTAGCTGGAGCTACTTAGTCTGGGCTGAAGAATTTTATCGCTGAGACTTTATGGTAGTGGCTATGAATCTGGATATGTAGCGGGTGCGACTAAACTTGTAGTGGCTGCAACTTTTTGCCTTACTCCTCCAAAAAGCTTTTTTCTCTCTAAGCTTCTTTAGTAGCGGGTATTACTCCTTACTCCCTTAGACCTTTCAGCTTTTGGACATACTTGACTTCTTAATCGTGGCTGTGACAAGTTGGTAAGGGTTGCTACAACCTTTGTCCAAATGAGTAGCGGCAAGAACTTATTTGTAATAGGCACTACTTATGTTGTTCTTCAAGATTTGAGTTATTGGACCTCTCTGGATCTCTTGGTAGTGACTGCGAATGTTAAGAAGTGGGCACGACTCCTTAGTTGCTGCTACGACTTATGTGCACTGCTACTCTGCTATGCTACTCAGTCTTGTGGCTACTATGACTCTTAGTCGTAGGCACTGCATCATTATAGCGGTTGCGACTTAACTATTGCATGCAATTCTATAAGTTTTTTCCTTATACATAGACAAACAAACATAATTAGTAATTTAATTAGTTGTTTGTAACCGTTAAATGAGTATATTAAGACATTAAAAGTCTAACACTTTCTATCACCACTTGATTTCACAATGATATCCCTCGGATGAACTTGTATTTACATGATTTTCTTTATGAATTATATGCCTATTGCCATGATACTTATCTATGATTTTGTTGATATAATCCCTTATGTTCATGATGAATATGATAACCTTCCATATGACAATAATCAAGTGAGAGGTACGACAATATATTCTCTACTTACTGAGTTTGACTTACCCATGTTTATTTTATGTCTTTCAGATTGTAGGTAGTGGAAAAATTGGGTTTTGTATCTTTTCTTCAGTGAGGAACTAAAGATATTCATGTATTATTTTGTTCTTAGAGTATTATTTTGGTTAGTTGCTCCATAGTGGTCTATAGGATAGTGGATGATTCTTTTGTGTGATACTTGTAGTTATTCGCATATTATGATATGTATTTTGGATAAGAAGTACAACACTCTATGATGTATTGATTATGATAGTTACCTTAAGGATTTGGGATGTCCTACAGAAATTCCTATATGATGATGATGATGTATGAATGTACAAATGATGGACGATTATGACTGTAATTGTGATATTGGTATAGATATAAGTTGTTATGTTAAGGTTCTACAGGTGATAGATAGCCTTAAGCTTACCTATATCTTAGGACAGTGACATTCTAAAGTTGGGATATGACACAAAAAAACTTAGATTTAGAATGATTTGGAAGTTCTTAGAAACCTAGAAAATTGGAAGTATAACAATATCCTTAAAGTAGAGTGAAATCATGCTGAAAAATTATGAAAAATCACAAAATTTCACACCCTGGTAAGGTGCATGGCCGTGCACTTTATTCCTTGCACGACTGTGCACATTAATATTCTTTCTTTAGTGTCAAAATGATTCTAGGGAGGTTGGAAAATTTTGGCATGGCTGTGTAACATATCTTGCATAGTTGTGCATCTCTTTTTCTTCAAAAATTGCATTTTTATCTTCTTCCTTTGCTTCCAACTTCTTTCTGATCGAGCTTTGAACTTCCATTTTACTTGAATTTTCATAAGAAACTTCTAATGAACCTTAGAAAACATAAAACAGACTATAAAAAATTCAATGTAAACAAAAATAAAATAAGAACAAACAATTGATGAATTAATCTTAACAATTATTCTTAACATTATTATCATATTCTAGGTTCAACTATATATATATGTAGAAGTCTAGAAATCATGCCTCTCTCTCTCTCTCTCTCTCTCTCTCTATATATATATATATATATATATATATAGAGAGAGAGAGAGAGAGAGAGAGAGAGAGAGAGAGAGAGAGAGAGCTAAGAATTATATTATACATATATTATAGTATTATTTTTGTATATATATGTCATATCTTAGTAATAATAACTAATAAGATAATAAAACACTATATAATTAATTAAACCTCAAATAAATAAACTAAATTAAGACATAACCTTCAAGTACAAAAAAATAATTGAAGAACAAACCTGCAAATTTTTGAACTTGGTTTGACAATTTTGTGATAGAACATTTTGACCTGTAAGCCCTAATGTGCTCACCTTAAATTTACAAACATCATTTACCTTGCTCAATATGTTCATCTTCACTAGAATATTCATTTTTAGCACCAATATTTTTTTCATTTAATCTCCAATACTTTTTTTTTATGTCATTAGCTAATGCTTTGTTTGATATGGTACTAATTAGGCCTAATTCTATTTTCTTTGAACCATCAGCAAAGTGATCATATTCAGGAAATTTTCCTATCCAATTTTATGACCATTGTATAATAATATTGCATCCCTATTACTTCTATACAAATTTTCAATTCTTTCATTTTTTTTATTTTTAACATTCAATTTACTTTTGATTTTGTGGATCAAATGTTTATTTTTAATACTAAAAGTATTTGAATTCTTGAATTATAATTACATAATAGAGAAATAAGGAGCTTAAGGATTAAAAAAATTACAGAGAACACCTATGGTCAAACCAATTATAGAAGCAAGAACAATCAATGTTGTTATGTCACATAGTAAGTAGCTTCTAAGGCTTGCCTCATTTACCAGGTTCCAATGACGTTCACCAATGATGGTATTCTCCTATGGTGGGATACTAAATATTTATTCTTTAGGAATTTGGACAACATAGTTTTATGCTTCTATTCTAAATGAGGCCTTGACCTTTTTTGAGTTGATATCTTATGAGAAGGAAAAGGTCTAGGCTGGAAAATCGAGCGGTAGTCAGATGATGAAGATCTTGGCTGAAGAGTTGGGTCATATGATGAGGGTCTTGTCTGGAGAGTTGGAGGGGCATAAGCATTGGGCTTCTTCTGAGTTTCGATGGATATCTGAGCAGAGCAGTCAAAATAAAAAGACAAAGACTGGAGGTCCATGAGCCAGTACATCCAGACATACAGCAGGATCGTTATCCCATGCACAACAAAATAAACTATTGGTAATGATTAAAAAAATTGATAGTAATCTTTAATTAGCTACTCTTGAATTTAATACTAATAAAAAATATTTTCATTAACAAGCTGAGAGATTAGGACATGAACCCCACCCCATCGAGCTTTTTGTCTATACTCGCACTATGAGCCATGAGAGCAGACTTTTATGGACACTAGATCTCAAAGGGTTCATATAAGTACTAATGTTAAATAATTTTTATTAAGTTTTTTAAATATGTTTCTAATGTGATAACATAAATTTACATGACTTCAATTTTTAAAATATAGGAGGATATTAATAAACTTCGAGTGCAGTTATCGCAGCTTAGTCCAGGATCCACTGAACCTACTCCTATTGACGAGCATGATTTATATCTGCGGGCTGTTGGGGGATCTACCAAAGGTCGGGTGTACGCCATTGGCTCTCAAGCACCCCCCCCCCCCCCCCCACACACACACACACACCACCACCCCTGCCCGGTTGTATGGCCATCTAGACACAAACTCCTCTTCTTCTACCCCATCACCTCATACATCCAAGGCTATTCAAGAAGACATAGATAGGAGTGTAAAGAAGTGTGTACAAAAGGCTGAGAGTTGCTTTTAGGAGACATTCAGACAATGCGACGAGAAGATACAACATGACAGAAAATGTTTACACTAGTTAAAGGATTAGAATACATGAGGATATTAATAAACTTTGAGTGTAGTTATCACAGCTTAGTCTAGGATCCACTGAACCTACTCATGTTGATGAGCATGATCTATATCTGTGGGCTGTTGGGGGATCTACCAAAGGTCAGGTGTATGCCATTGGATCTCAAGCCACCACCCCCAACACACACACCGGCCCCTTGCCCGGTTGTATGGCCATCTAGACACCAACTTCTCTCCTTCTACCCCATCACCTCCTACATCCGAGGCTATTCAAGAAGAGATAGATAGGCGTGTAAAGGAGCGTGTACAAAAGGCTGAGAGTCGCTTTTAGGAGACATTCAAACAACGCAACGAGAAGATACAACATGATAGAGAACGTTTACACTAGTTAAAGGATTAGATACAAATGGTAACGAGATCCACTAGGATACCTCTTCCATCTCCTCCAGTTCAGTCTGTTGCTCTTGTTTCTCATCCTTCTGGTCCAACTGCTCCTGCACCTTAGCCTCCTCATCTAGCTGGTGATCCCAGGATTAGCGTTGATGGTGCTACTACATCCAATACCGATTATCTCATTGACTATAATGAGTTTGATGATGCAAAACACACTATAGACCTCAATTAGATAGCTAATCATAT
Source organism: Aleurites moluccanus (assembly GCA_948193065.1). Lineage (NCBI taxonomy): Eukaryota > Viridiplantae > Streptophyta > Magnoliopsida > Malpighiales > Euphorbiaceae > Aleurites > Aleurites moluccanus. The sequence goes on along the minus strand of CANXYC010153703.1, from coordinate 2,284 downwards.
AGGAATAAGTTTTAATTCATTAAAAAAAGTATTACCTTAATTTTTAAAGATATAGTCATTTGAAGAGAAGCAGAAAATCAAAAAGGATATTCTAGATTTTTTTTCTTACGAAAAATAGATATTTCCAGCTCAAAAATCTTTTGATTTTTTTTTCCATAAATAAAATATATTTTAAAGTTATTTCAAATGAAAAATATTCTAGATCAAAAAGAATATTGTAAATAATAAAATCACCAGAATATATAATAAGAATTAAGGAATGTTTTATTAGAAATCACATATGCCAACAGATAAGACATTAGATGAGCAATAACATTTTAGAAGGTCATCTAACTTTTTTTTTTCTGATTTTATAAATTACTTTATATATTTTGAAAAAATTACTTTGACTCTATAAAGTAATGAACTTGGGCAGATAACTAGTTTCAAGTTTAGTAAATATTTTTACCCTTTACATTCTAAGATGAGGTTTTCAACTCTTTAATCTTGATGTCTTCTCATTAGTTTCAAAGACTTGCTTGAATATGTACATAATTTAAGCTTTCCAAGTCTTCAAATCTTCTAATCTTTGAGGCTTCATATGATGTGTTGATGTTTAAGATTGCTTTCATAATTAAGATCTTCAAGATTCTCAAGTATTTTTTCTTTTGAAATGTAACTTGAAATCTTTTGATATTGTGCCTTCAAAACCTGCAACTTTAGATAAGCATAAAAACATAAAAATCTAATATTCATGAGTTCTAATAATCATCAAAATCAAATATATGTTTAGGGCTAACAGCTAGGAACATATATCTTATAATGAAGACAATACTGGTTTTGATATGCCAAGTCAAGTAAGTATTTCTGCTATTCTTTTTATCCATGTTTTATAACTAAGTGTTAGATTTTCCTTTTTATAGTACATTTATTTTTGAAGGTATCTGATGGAACCAAATGAGTTAATTCAATGATCATTGACAAATCTGAGATCTTCATCATCGAAATGCATACCTTAAATAAGTCAAGTGCGTTATTATCACCATTTTATTACATGATCATAGTGTATATGTTGTTGCCTCTTGCAATTTTTATTTGTTGACCGTGTTGTTTTTACTATGAAAATTATTATATATATTGGTTCTCTTGGTTTTTGATTTTGTCTTAAAAAATATATTGTTTATAGATACACAAGATCATGAATAAAAAAGTCATAATTTCGGAATTTTTTATGAAGTTTTTTATTTGTATCTTTTGCCAGTATAAGTATGTGCGTGTGTATAAGTAGAGAGAAAAATTATAGTAGTTTTGATTAATATAGTAATTTGAATGTTCAATGTGTTATAGGATTCAAAGTAAGCTTTATTGAAAAGTGTGAGAAATTCTACTTTCAATGTGGCAAAAGATATTAAAATTTATCAGTCGCACGCACATATGTGAGTTTATAAATGAATACGCGTTAAAATTGTTTGTATAAATCAATTAGCTTGTACTAAATCCAACACCCACACTCTTATAAGTTATTTATATATTTTTCTTATTATTTGATGTGGATACTTTTCCCAGCATACATGCTCAAGTGCAATTGGGCTTAGCCCATGGACTAACATTAATAAGCCGATTGACATTTAATCACAAATGGATCGGTTGATATTCCTTCTTCAGTTTCGGTACGGACTGACATCATTATCAATTTACAACCGGAGACTTGAATATAGGTTCTAGAATCTAGTACATTTGGGCATGAAACTCTGATATCATATTAAAATGTATGGCCCCCACATACATGGATTTATAAGTAGGTAAGTGTTGGAATCCACTTATACAAAACTAATTGGCTTTTGCTAAATCCAACACCTACTTACTAGGGATAGCAATGGGGTGGGGAATCCCCATTCCCTGCGGGGATTTGCTCCGAATGGGGTGGGAATTCCACGATTTGTCTCTCCATGGGGACGGAGATGGAAAATATTTTTTCCCCGTTAGCGGGGATGGGGCGGGGATGGGGAGTGTATTTGTAATATCTGCCATTTTTGAAGTGTAATTATCAATTTTTTTGTTTGGAGAATTTTAAATTTTAATGAGAAGTTTGAAAATTTCAGAAACTTTATTTTGAACTATAGCAGAATTAAGTGTGGGCCATTACTTGCTCTTAAAGACATATTTGGGTAAAGTGTAAAATATGAAAGTTGTTAATTTATGTTTTAGCTATAATTCTGTAAAATGGTTTGATAAGATTCTGAGTATGTGATAAGTTGTGTCTATTTGAGCAAGGCTGGTCCAGATGAGAATTCCTGCAGGGATG
>CANXYC010153661.1:0-11870 GCA_948193065.1 Aleurites moluccanus | reverse complement strand
CTAAACACATCAATTAGACAACAATTGAGCCAAAGGAAACATCAAAATCATACTTTGATTCCAACTTTTCCTATTAGGGTTTCATTCCACCAAATGGAATTCTAACCATGCAAAATTGATTCTAAACCATAAATATTAATAATGAACATCATATGAATAGTAATAAATCAACAAAACTCCAAAACTAACAACTTACCAAAAGTTCTTCAAAATCTTCCTTGAATTAATTTGCTATCCAAATGAGTTTTTCTTAGGAATCTAAGGTTAGATTTGTGTTTAGGCTAATGGAATTGATATGATTTCATCCAAAAATGGAAGAAAACAATAAGATTTGATGTTACCTAGGTGTGGCCGAAACTTTTGGTATATGAACAATGAAATTCTGCAACTTTTAAGCTTTTATTCTTTGGCTATTATGCAACCTAACATTGATTCTGATTACTTTATCTGACTTATTGATACCAGTGTTCCATTATCTACCTATTGTTTTATTGTTGATGCATATAGATTCACTGAGTATCTTATATACTCACTTTTTCTTTGTTTACCCATTTCAGGAGTAGAGTAAAGTGCAGAATCCCATCGTCTGTCATCCGAGGATTTCTACCAGCATTACTGATGTATATATTCTGATTTGTATTATTATTTTGATGTTCATAATCTAGCTGCTCCATGGGGTAAGTATGGGTTAGCTAGGAAATGAACATGTATATATGTTTATGATGTTATTATGAGATATATGATGATTATATGATATGATATATGGATTGTTATAGCCAATTGCATTAAATTACAGAATAACAGAATGGATGGTAATTAACTAAAATGGATAATATATTGTGGTTTATAGATTGTTCATCTGATACTGAGTTCTACGGGTGTCAGTCGCCATTGGCATCTCCCGTGCCCTAAGACCGTCGCGATCTGAAAACAGGTCGTGATAGGCTTAAATTATGAACTTTGGATTTTGAAAAATGTATCCCAAAACCTTGTTTATTTGATCCTAAAGAGGTGCACACCAAGTGCTCGACAAATTATCTTTTGAAATATTTCATAAGTTAGTCAATGCTACCAGATTTGCCAACGCGAGTGATTTGTTTTCTCACCAGCATTAATGTATCTTCTTGACATATTTTGTACTTGATGTCTAAATGACTTTTGTATCATTTTGTCTATATTTCATTTCTCTTTTATTGAGATTATTTATTCTATATGGAAATACTTGATAAATCAGCTCTATTTAGCTAATGCTACAGAAACTGAACCATATTTCTTTTCTTACTTATTTGATATGTTGTTTGCTATCTTTATCCTATTCTTATATTAATATAACAGAGCTTCCTTACCGATGGGGTAGTGGGTAAATAATATTGGCATTATGCACAATGAAATTTCAGTGATTGCCTAGTTGAGAAAGGTTATGGTCCTAACTATATGGTCTAATCCATCTTATGTTATTTATATGTTATAAAGTAAATGATACGTGTTTATGGCCCATTATATGTTATATATACATGATATTTGTTGTCCTGAGTATCTATACATTTATATTTGATGTCCATAAGGCATTTCCCTTGATTTGGTCCTCTGATGTGCTACCTATAAACCATTTGTTACATATTAAATGTTTATTAATATTTACCTAGCCTTGTATGTAATAATGCATATATTGACTCACTGAGTATGAAAATACTCACCCTTTAGTGGATTTAACTTTTCAGGTCAGGAGTAGAGCTGGTCCAACATTTCTTCATTAGTAGATTCCAGCTATTTTGTTATAATGTAAACATTTGTACTTGTATATATTCCTTGTGTATATTTTAGATACTCCATAGATATGTAAATTATTGGGATGACTAAACTTAATATGGTATGTAATATTATTAGTTATTGATATATAATGTAAATGAGATGTGTTGAGATTAGTTATGATCACAGATGATGACAAATAGATTAATTAAATGGATATAAATATATTATAGCAGGTGATGTTTACAGGTTATAGAAGGGTTCTACGGATGTCAGTAGTCTTATATTGTTCATACATCCTAGGATCGTCATGTTTCAAAATTGGGACGTGACAAGATTGCTCAAAGGTTCTATGTTAAGTTTTGTTGTGCTTGGATGTGTTTAGATGAGTTTTGGCCAAGTTAGAATGGAGAAAAGCTTGAGAAATGCTTCATGACCTTTTTCACGGACGTGATTTCATTTCACGAGTGTGAAAACTCCCTTTGTCTAAATTTCATAATTTCATCAAGAACACGTAAACAGTGACCTTCATGGGCGTGCATCCATTTTCACAAACGTGAAAGGGTAGAGCCTATAAATAGAACCCTCATTTTCTTTATTTCCCAACTTTCTCATTTCAGCACCCTTACTTCTTTCTTCATAAATTCTTCTCAACCACCGAACCAAATCTTTCTTCCATCATTTATTCTTTCATTTATGACAAGAGATTGAAGAATCATTACTTCAAGAACCTCAAAAATTCAAGTTCCTTAAGAAATCTCTATTTATAGGGATTTAAGTTATTTTCCCAAAACTCAATCATATGTTCAAGTTAAGTTATTCTATGGTTAGAATAGTTGTTTGTGACTTATCTATAGATGTTTATGAGCATTGATTTCTATTTATTGTGGTTAAAATGGAAGATATAAAAATTTATGATTTTTGGGTGAATAGTAGCTATTTTTCTCAATCTTCCATTTCACTTCTAAGAGAAGATTAATTTGATGTTTGGAAGCATGTTTAGACTATTTATGATATTTAGAATCATAAGGATTACTCTTGTATGAATATGTTTGACAAACCCCTAATTTTGGATGTTTAGTATTATGGTTTAGGAGTGAAGAACTCAAGATATTAAGAAGGTTATGGATTAATCAAGGTGTTTGACCTTGATTAGCAAGGATTTGCTTAGAAGTAAGTTATGAATTATGTTGAAGTATGTTGCACCTTATGAGAAACTGTTTGAATCTTTCTTTAAACTTTATGCATGTTCACTATGAACTATTTGTTGCTTTGAAACCCGAATGAATGAATTCATTATTGATATCTATGAATTGTTGATTCCCTCCTAAAAATAGCCATTTGTATGAAAGAATGATTTGGTTATCTTTCTTGGACCAATATCATTAATGAGCCCTAGTTATGACTAATGAAATGAATATATGTTTAAATATTTGACGGTCTCTTAACCATTGTAAATCTTTGAGATTTATAAGCTAAAATGATCTTACGAGATACATATTTAATAGAACGATTTTTCCAATGAGAATAATTTCATTGGTCCAATGTGCACATTGGGAACCCAATTGATAGGGTTATTATCAGTGTCCCACCTAGAAGCGGACAAGAATTTATAGGTGTATACCTATGCAAGCATACGAAGACATTGAAATAGTAAGGCCTATTCATACATTATGACATCATATGATCAGTTTTATCTTATGTTATGATTTGATAGTGCCATTCATTGTGGGCACTTCTATGTTTAAGTGAAAGTTATGACTTTTCTTATGATATAATTTCTTCTTACTTATAAATACTCCTTTCAAAATGTTGTTCCAAAAGTCTATAAACGTATATGTACATGTTCATGATTGAATCCTATGATTTTTGAGATAACCTTAAGCATTAATATGGTTTATATCTTATTGAGTTGAAGGCTCACATCTCTTCTATAGATTTCATATGATAGTGTAGCTAGAAAGAGAGCTAATCCTGAAGATAAAGCTTATTGATTTCTTCTCCAAAAGAAGACTCTTAGATGTAATTTCGTTAAACATTATATATGTTATGTAATTATATCTATTGAGAAGTATACTCTTAAAAGATTCATAGATGTGTATTAGGGATGTTTATTATTTTGTTGTCTTAGATGATGTTCTTTGTAGAGTTTTCCTCGTTCTATATTGATGTTAGAACTATCTTTTGATTGGTAAGGAGCAAGAGAAAATTTCATGTCATATATATATATATATATATATATATATGTTTTGCATGATGTAAGTATACGATTTGTGTATGATTCAGGTTAAGTTTGTGCATGATGTAAGTATACGATTTGTGTATGATTCAGGTTAAGTTTGTATTCTACGGGTTTATGGTACCCTTGCCCTAGGATCGTTGCATCGGTGGTGTAATACCCTAGAATATTGTCATAAGTACATAGTAATATAATTAGTTATCGGGCCGAGAACACCGATAGTACTAAGGAATTTCAGAGAATTTTTACAATATTCAATTTAAGTTAATTTTTCTCAGTTAAGGGGTTTATGAGAGATTAATATTAATTATAGCTAATTATATGAAGAAAGTATGAAATGTATTAAATATGTTAGAAAATTAACACAATGGCAAAACCATAAATACGTAAAACTTCAGAGGTATTTTGGAAAACCCACTGTCCATTGTCCAGAATGACTTTGAAACCTATATTATAATAAACTACAGATAAACATAAGTCATTTCAGTTCCTATTTTGACACTTGATTCTTAACATAATAGACAGAATTAATTATAGAAGCTTGTGGGATCAAAGTCCAATTATTAGAAAGTTTGAGAACTTAAATATAATTTGCCGATTTTTCTTACTATATAAGCATGCCTTAGGAAATTTTTGGCTCATTTTTTCTCTTCACCAAGCCTTGGTCGGACCATTCTTGCCTTTCTTCCTCCATTTCCAAGCTAGTTTTCTTAAGGAAATCAATAGAAAACCTTAAAACAAGCTTTGATTCTTCCATTTGCTTACAAATTTCTCTTGGAAACTTAAAGCAAATCAAGGAGTAATTGAAAGAAGAATTCAAGAACTTTATCATCACAAGGTAACAAGTTGTTTTCTTTGATTAAATATATGATTTAGGTGTATTAGATATTTAATTAGATGGGTTTAGTGCTTAATTGCATCAATTGATGTATTTGGTAGAAAATCCCCAAAATTTGAAACCCTAATTGAGGTTGTTTGATGTCAAACTCTAAATTGATATTGTTTAATGTTTAATTAGTTTAGATTATGTTAATTGGAAGCTAATGGAAGTTAATTTTGTGATTGATTTGGTTTAGAACATCAAGATTTGGAAGATTGCATATTTTGCCTCCTTTGATGATTTTGGTAGAAAATCAATTTTGCTAGCCCATTGTAAGTGTGAGTTGAGTTTAATATGCATCATTTGACATGCCAAATGCATTGAAATGTTGATTGGAAACCTTCTACAAAAACACCTTGTTGGCCGAACCACTTGACACTATTCATCCCTTTGAATTTTGCTTTGTTTCCTTCTTATTTCACATACTTATTTGATCCATTGAATGATGTTTATTATTGGATATTCAATGCCTATTGTGTAGCCTTGATTGTGAGCTTGTTGTTGATTATATGGGCAATGTTAATGTTACACCATATAAACCACCACCTAAAAACCAATCCATTACCACCACCACCACTCCCACTCATGAACCAATCCACCAAACCCACAATTCCAAGTCCACCATTATCCTCCTCCATAATTCTTTTCTTTTTTGTGTAATTAGTGATGATCCATATTGGAGAAATTAACATTCATGAACTATAATCAATAAAAATTGAAAATTGTTGGTTTGGTAATTGTTCTTGACATAAATGGGCAAGATTCCCAAATCCAGAAGAAGAAGACAAGGCAAGAAAAATCAGTGGTTGCAATACTTGACAACGATGGTCTTACCCCTGAATTTCTGAATGTAAGGAAAGGATTATGCCAGAATGTCCACTTGGAAGCAATCGATAAAGTCAGACTGGGAAACATAAGTGGTTGTTTTTTGGATCGCTAGAGATGGTAAGGAGGATGATGCTGCTCTAATAGTGATGAGTTAGATACATAATAAGGAAAAAGAAAATTAAGATTAGAGGTCTTTAGGTTTCTGAGATATGGAGATAGGAAGGAAGATGAAAGGGAACTTGATGGTGAAAGATTCAAGGGTCTTGATGTCGCGACCATTAAAATCAAATGCTTAGCTTTTGTGGTTTTAATAATAGGATACATAAGCATGTGACTTGTTCCTATCTTCTTAAAGTTAAAAAATTAATCTCCTATATCAATGACATTATAAAGAAATTTCTACGAGTTCTCATCATCGACTTTGAGAAAAGCCTTTAACTTTCCATAACCAACATTGAAGATTAGTGGACTTTAATCACCGACATAGGCTAGTATCAGGAGACTAACAAATCCGATCTGAATACAAGGTTGGAGATGATAACGGAAGCTCATGAGTTTGATTTTTTGTTTTTCTATTTTTGTCTTTTATATCCTCTATTGATTAAATAAATAAAAAAAGAAAAATTAGCAATTAATTATCGAAAATGCTAAAGAGTGAGAAATGTATATTTGATAATTAGTAATTTGCATGTTTCATTTTCAATAATTTTCTGAAATTTTTTGTGAAGGATGTTGATATGGGAATTACTTAAAAGAGATTGATGGAGAAGATGAAACAGAAGAGTTATTTTGGAAACATAGTAAAAAGTAAAAAAGAGTTTATTTCACTCATGGTACTCCAACTTATAGCTAGCGCACATTATTATCCTTAAACTTTAAAATGTAACACAAAAATTCTTAGACTTTTAACCGAGTTTCACTGGCAGTCCTTATCCCCCACAAACTAAGGTTATTTCTATTTTGACCCCAAAAATCCTCTTTTTCTTTCAAAGAAATCCAAAACCCCTCCTTTTAGGCTTTGATACCATTCAAGTGAGTCTGCTCCCTCTCTAATTATTTTGTTCAGAGACGGAATTACAGAGAGCTACTCCTAAGGATCTTTTAAAGTGTTTTTCTTTTATTTCTGATTTCTTTCAGCTTTTTATACTCGTTGTGATAACGAGAGCTAGCAACAAGTCCTAATGGACCTTTGTTCTCAAGAAAAAATTCCTCAAATTCACTCTGTCTCAGAGTCAACTCTTCTAATTTTTGAACAATTTATCTATAGAATTATTTAGAGAGTCTAAACGATCTATAATAGAATTTAATAAACCTATTACTGGATCATTGCCTACACCGTGATCTAGGTGATGACAATCAGGATAATAGCAACCTGAAGAATTACTAGTCATCCAATAAACATGCGAAAGCACCAAGCCTTTCTAAATAATGGAAATTATTAAACTCGAGTTCTTGATCTAGAAAATTTTTAAGTTCAAAATCTCTTTTATTAGGCTTTTCAAGTCTTTCAATCCTTTCTATAGCAGCAGGTAATTCTCTTATTCTTTGTTCATATAAAGCAAAGAAAGGATTTTGCAGTCTAAGACTGGCATTCAACTCTTCCCTCTTAGCCTAAGTTAAAGCTAGACCTCTAAGCCAATTATTATTAGCAGATCGGTTGGAAGACATAAACGTTTAATTATAAAATTAAAGCATTTATAAAAGACATACCTTTGTAGACTGGGTCCACTAAGCTTCCGTAATAGCTTTAGCCGGCCTTCCTTCCAAGCTCGTCACCAGCAATATTTTCATAGAGATATGGAAGATATGACTTACTGTCCTTTCCTAGTTAGGTCTTACTGCAACACTCCTTGATATCAGACCGTTTTGAAGGATGAAATATATATAGAAGCAAAATAATCATACAGATAAAGACTTGACAAAGACTATTCTTTTAAAGAAACTCTGTATTTTATTTTACTCCCCTTCTTCAATAAGCTGAAGAGATATATATAAACTTTTTACAAACGAAGCTGGTGTTTGTATTACTATTTGCCAGCTCAGAAAAATAGTACAATAATTAAGATGGGTAGCTGGAATAGTATGCCAACTTTATAATATTTCAAAATAAAATGGACAGCTAGTGCCTCTAGTACTGTTTTCCAACTGTATTTAGTACAATAATTAAATAGAGACAAATACTGCTTTAATTTTACAGCTAAAGAGCCAGTCTTTATCAGGAATACGTTCTTTTCATTGTGACCACAAATTTTAAAGCTACTTTGACAGACAGTGCTTTAATATTTGCAGCAACTTCTAAAAAGCAATTCCTCAATTATCACGCTGAGGCTGACGTCATGGATGACCTTTTTTGTCACTCCATCTGTGAGTTACTGACTGGGGCATCCATGCTTTCTCTTAGCTCTACATATCCCATAGCCATTTCCTCTGCAACACGTTGCTCTCTGAACTAAGCAACCTTCTTCTAGACCTTCATGGTTTCAGGTTGGAAATTCAGACTTGGATCTAAATCCACTAGTCTCAGAAACAACTTTTGTGCTTCTTCTTGTCCCTTAATCATACACAATACTCTTATAATGGGAGAATATTGGGACCAAATTGTAACAAACACTTTACCATCTCCGAGAAGGACATAATTGCTTGCATAGTTTGCCTTCTCCAGGCTAGCTTTGAAATTTTCAATTCTCACAGCTTGGGTAATAATCTTGTTTTCTTTATACATGGTAAAATAAAAAATTTAATTTTTGATTATTTACCTTCTTTGGCTCAACAAATTCTTTAGCCATAACAGGACGGAGATCCCAAATTTGATAAGGATAACGAACTGTTCCATCCTCACCACAATCCATAATTGTGTTAATAATATAACTGGTAATTATTCTTGAATCTGAACTCAAGAACTCTAAGATTCCTGCATAATTTTTGGAAGTGATTTACACAGATCTTTATCGTTCCTATTGATTTTGATAATTTTTGTCAGCCCCACATCTATGTAGCAAAGACTTTCTTTCACTATTTCTGAGGGAATTCTCATAGTTAGGCCTCCATATCCTTGCCAATGGATGTATGGGTGTAACATAGAGCATTCTTTGAGAGAATGATCTATCAAGTCCACTTTCTTAATTTTTCTAGTATAGGCCACTTCTGGTGGAATGTATGAACTCATTTCATCAAGAAGTCTATCCCTTTCCATTACTAGCTGAAGGAAATCTTCTTCATCCTTTTTACAGATTTCAAGTTGTTTTTCTAAATAAGAAATATATGAAATAACTTCATCTGCAAAGTGTTGTAATTGCTTGAAGTTTCTTTTGACTAATCCTCCATGCAATCCAGAACACAACATAGATCCGTCTTTTGAAAGACCATAATCGTACTTAATGAAGTACCAAGTATTTTCATCCTTGTAGGTATTAGAAACCTCAGGGTTATCTACCCTCATAATTTTCATGAATTCTTCATGAATGTCATCAGACTTATTTTCTGATTCTTTCATTGTGACTTCCTTAGAAGATTGCTGGACTTCCTGTTTTTTGAATTCAGTAAAAATAATATCCCAATTTAAATCGTCATAATCAGGATTTTCATCCTCAAAGCCTTTTTTAGCTTTATCCTCTTTACGAGTTTGGTTTGGAATCTGTAAAGATTCACTGGCTTTTCTACTAACCTTGTGTTTGTGATCTGATAAATCACCAGTGTTTTTACAACTCTCCTCCTGTAAAGGAGTTTGATTTGGAACTTGTAACTGTTCACCGGCATTTTCATTAGCCTGTTGATTTGGAATCGATAAAGATTCACTGGCACTTTCAGAAGCCTCTTGGTTTAGAACTCTAGATTCCTTGGCACTTCTACTGACCTTTTGGTTTGGAACCACTGAAGGTTCACCGGCATTTTCACCAGCCTTCTTTGAGCCATCATGGCTACCCTTCTGTGAAGGAGTTGGGCATTGTGGCCTTCCCATAGCGGCCATTTCACCTTCATCTTTTTGATGAAGTTCCTCTCTGAATCTTTTTACTTGTTCAGGAGTAAGGCCCAATTTTTTAGCTGTTCTTTCGTAAAAATCTTCAGGAACTCGCGCTTTGGGCGCCAGATGATTTCTTTCTTTGTTTTTCTGGGCCAAGGATTTCTCCTTGGGCTTTTCGTTAACCCCTTTTGGGCTAACCAGTTCTTTTGAACTTGCTGGCTTCTTTTTAGAACACTTTGTAAAGATGTGTCCTTCAGCTTTACATATCCAGCACATAACATCTTTTGATGCTATAGTTTTTATTTTCATTCTTGAAGAACCAGAGATATCACTCTTGGGATTTTGTTTCCCTTTTTCAGCTTTCTTAGTGCATTGTTTCCGAGTGTGACCCTCCCTTTTACAGATCCAACATAGCTTGTTCTTAGCAGCAGAGTCCATCTGTAAAATTAGACAATTTACGAGAAAGAGAATCAGCTACTACATTTTTATCAGAAGGAATATATTCAATATCATACCTGTAATAGCTAAACCATTCTTGCAATCTTAAAAGTCTAGTTTGCCTAACCTCTTTAAGATTCAGATTCATGAATCTTTTTACATAGGTTGAATATGTTCTAATTACGAACCTTTTAGGAGCCAGGAAGATGTAAAATGTTTTTATACTGTTTTTAACTGCTAAGACTTCCTTTTCATGAATTGGATAATTAATTTCCGATCCTTGAAAGGTTCCAGACCAATACTTAGAGATTTTCTCCGGTTTCCTACCTTTGATTTTTAATATTGCTCCCTAGGATTTTTTCAAAGCATCTGCCTCTAGTACTAACTCATCTGTATCTGATGATAAATTAAGACAAGGTAAATTTTTCATTTTATTTTTTACCTGAATGACAGCCTGAGTGTCCTCATTATCCCAAAACCAAGAAACTTTATCGGATATTTTCTTTGATATTCTTCCTAGGTCTTTGGATAAATTTTTCACGAATTTTCTAGCATAGTTAGCAAGCCCACAAAATCTTTGTACTTGCTTCCTATCTTCTAGTTCGTCAAGAAAGTTAATAATTTTTTCAGAAATGTGGTTTTGTAGCTTAATTTTTCCCTTTTCGATTTCCATTCCTAAAAAATTTATATTTTCCTTAAACCATTCTATCTTTCTTTCAGATAGAATCATACCTTCATGTTTGAAGATATCAGTCACTTATTCAAGATGACTCAAGTGTTCCTTTTCATTATTACTAAAAACTAACACATCATCTATATAAACCACACAAAATTTTTTCAATGCTTTAAATGCATTGTCCATTTTGCGTTGAAACACACTTGGAGCATTTTTTAGGCCGAATGGCATTACCAACCATTCATACATCCCTTGAGGTGCATTGAAGGCTGTTAGGGCTACAGATTCTTCTTCCATCTTTACCTGCCAATAACCACTTTTTAGATCAAATTTAGAAAAGATAGAAGATTGTTTAAGACTTACCTTATTTATGACATCACCTGCTGAAGGGATTTTGTAACTATCATCCTTGGTTTCTTTGTTTACCTGACAATAGTCTCATAACCATTCGTACTTTTCGTCGCACCTGCTCTGCATGGTTTGTTACCATAAAGGCTGGACTAGAATATGGACTATTACTATCCCTAATCAAACCTTTTTCGAGCAGTTCAAGAATCTGTTTGTCAAATTCCTCTATCATCTCATTGGTATATGTTATATTTCTAGTTTTGATGATAGTGTTGGGATCTTTCAGTTCTAGTTTAGCAGTTATGTAACACCTTAGCCTAAACCCTAATAGGGACCTTTAGGGAAATTATTTTTCTTTCTTTATGATGTGCTAATATTATATGTAAATGCATGGAATATAAATATATGCATGTTATATGACCTAATTTTTAGGCCTAGAATTGGTTTGAAATCAGTTAGGACCCAATCGGGTAAGTTTGGAAATTTTGGTAATTGGAGGACTAAATTGTAATTTTGCATTTTTTCGAGGTTTTATAAATTTTTTCAGTATATTTGAGTTAAGGTAAGTATAATAGTGAATGTAAATGGTCTTAAATTATTTATTTGGGAATTGTATGGAAAATGTACCCCGTTGGAGGCAATTTCGGGAAAAAGGGGCTCAACGGGGGCCTTTGAGGGGTTTTGGAGACTATTCTGTAATTTTGCTGAGATTAAGGGATTATTAGGTGTATGTGAATTTATTATATCAGTT
>CANXYC010153574.1:0-10487 GCA_948193065.1 Aleurites moluccanus | reverse complement strand
TCATGAAAATCATTTTAAATCAAGGTTAAAATTGAAAGCCAAGTTCAACCGAAAACCTAGTCCCCGAACCCTCTTTGGTTTCGAGGACTAGTGCACTTTTTCCTTTGGGATAAGATTGGAGTCAAAATGGGTTTTTACCTTAATTTTTCCCAACCAAAATAACTTAAGGTGGCGACTTCAAAACATCAAAATCATTTTCAAATAAAAGGCGCTACGCTCGTCTCCTCCGTGAGAAATTGCCCCTATATGAGTGCTCTGATGCCCCAATGCTCTCTCCTTTCCTTCGAAGAGAGGGCGGGCTCGGACGGCGGCGCTCGGGTGAGGCCTCACACAAGTATCCAATGTACGAGTCAATGCACATATGATATAATAGGATTAGGTCAAATGAAAAGTATAATTGTACTAATATAGCACAATCATGCTTAATTCTGTAACTCCAGCACTATCTGTGTTTAATCCACCATGCATAAGAGTGATCGGCTCTTACGGCTAGAGAACATCCTCCCCCTCTAACAAGGGCCATGTAAAAATCAGTGTGCACACGATCGATGGAATTACCCGCTATACCATCAAGATAGCCCTGTTATAATACCATATGGGTGTGTCTCCATATAACAATATAAATAGCATAAATATAACTCATATAGCTGTAGAATATATATATATATATAATGAAGAATAGAACAAATTTGGGTAATGTCAAAAAAAAGTTCGGCGGGCTCAGTTGCGTTGCCGCAACAGACACTCGCCGTTACGGATCCGTTTTGAGATTTTTAAATAGTTTTTGATTAATTACGTTACCAAAAAATTTAGGTGAATTATTTATAAATAATTTTTTTTTAATTTATTTTAAACAAGCCTGTTAAAGTTTGGTTTAGTTATAAATCAAGAAAAAAAAAGTGAGTTGAATTTAAAACTTGAAAATACTTATTAGTTGATTGTTTCTAAAATTATTTTTAATTTTAAATAAAAATAAAAATTTAAAATATTTTTTAAAACTTATAGTAGGACATAAATTTCCAATTTTATTTTTTTATTTTTAAATTTATTTTTCAGGTTTTCAATTAAAATTAAAATTATTTTTCATTTAAATTAATTTTAAAAATTACATTTTTAATTTATTAAGAGCACACATTGCCACGTCCCAAAAAGATAAAAACAAACTACTGGTTGCCAGTCCACAAAAATGCATATCATCCTCTTCTTTGGTCTCTGTGGTAGAAAACATGTCTTTATCCAACAGCTTATTTTTGGCGGCCTCTGCTCCATTGGCGAATCCTTGGGTCTCAAATTCAAGGCTAAGCCTAATAAGCGTAAGAGAAATGTTGATTTTTTTTTTTAGTTGCAGAAAACAATCAATTCAATCTTTTGATTTTGTATAAATAAAATATAGATTAATATTGGAAGAATCAGTCCCAAATTTATTACTCACTCGACCAGTTCCTCATCTTCCTCACTTGAATTTGATGTGCCATTTCCCCGTGATTATCAGGACCTTCTTCAACAGGTGTGATTAATTAATTAATTAATATTTTAAATATTTCAGTTTATTTGTTTACTCGTAATTACAGGCCAAAACAGCAACCAATTTGGCTTTGGAGGACAACAAACAACTTATGGTTAGTTATTCATTAATTTAAGTATTGATAAAATTACATTTGGATGGATGAATCACTTCAAAAAATTACAGGAGATTGAATTCCCAACAGCTGGACTTGAATCTGTACCAGGTTTATAAATAATTATAGTTAGCTCTTTCATCACTTGCTCAATTTGCCTAATTTATATGATCATCACAATCTGTTATTAATTATCAGGTGATGGTGAAGGGGGTATAGAAATGACTGAGAGTATCCAATTAATTCGTGAGTTTTGTGACCGACTAGTAAGTCCAGAGAAAGCTATTCGTACTAGACTTGTAAGTATATTCTTATATATGTTTAGAAGGATTAAGTTAATTAGTACCCATTATTAAACTGAACATAATTATGAATGTACAGTTTTTCCCAGAGGCAAACGAAGTTAAATTTGCAAGAAAATCAGCCTTTGAAGGATCTTCCCTTAAGTTGGACTATTTGACAAAGCCCTCTTTTTTTGAGGATTTTGGTTTTGTTGAGAAAGTCAAAATGAAAGATCGTGTCAAGCCAGGAGATGAATTATTCCTGGTGGCCTATCCTTATTTTAATGTCAATGGTTCATATAGCTTCAAACTCAATTAATTGTTATTATATCATAACAACTTAGTGCTTGGTTCAGTTGTTGGTGGCTAGCGATTGAAGAAATAGATGTTAAATTGCTAGAAATTTCAATTTTTGACATTTGAACTGTTAGTGACTAGATTTTAAAATGTTATTTCAATGGTTAACTTTACGGAACATTTCAAACTGTGCAGTTAGGAGCTCAAATGCCAAATGTTAACTTCCAACTACTTAACCAAACGGGCTCTTAATTAAACTCCATTAATATATTTTAACTGCATTTGGCTATTCATTTGCAACTCAGAAATGCTTGTGGTGGAAGAGCTGTACAAGGAAGCAGTTGCCAACACAACAAGAAAACTTATTATATTCAATGGAGAACTTGATCGTATAAGATCTGGCTGTATCCTTAATTAATATCGTTAGTTTGTTTGATGTGCACAATTTCAATTCTAGTTTTGGCTTTTCAATAGACATTTGCTGCTCTCTTTTGTCACTTTTCATAATCAAAAGTTGTCCTTGAAGGAACTAATTAATTAAGATTATCCACCCTTCTTCTATCCTAAGCTGGCCTCTCTTTCCAAGACTCTCTTTCCAATGATGGAGACTGTTTATTACATTCACAACTTTAAAGGACGCAACGGAGGAACACTTTTTAGGTAGTAATGGCTGTTTGTCTTAATTGTAGTCTCAAATATGTTATTTTATTTCTCTTTCAAATTGAAAACACTTTTTTCTTCTTCCTATGGAAATTAGGTGCTATCCAGGTCCATGGAAAGTCCTCAGAAAAGTAAAGAATGCATATATCTGTTTGCATCAGCAACAAGTTATGCCATCCTTGAAGGAAGTTGCCTTGGACATTCTCCCATCTGCTTGATAATTTTGGTACTTGACTCATCTATTGTACCATGTGAATTGATAATCCTTTGTTTTAGTATTTATAACCTTTCTTTATTTCAATTTCTGTCTCCAGAGTATGATATTGGTAAAAACCCTATTCATCTATTTTTTATAAACACGAACTTCTTCAGCTTCCTTCAAGAAATGATTGTATTGGAAATAGAAAAAGTTATGCTCTTTATAAATAATGCAGAACAATACCTTTAATCTTAATGAAATACGACCTTAGCATAATCATGCGTATTTTTTTTTCCAGGTCTATAAACCTCAGATTCTGTAGGCTGTAGCAATCCAAGGTCTTAAAAATTATGAATGGTAAATTCTGAATTTCTTTTGATGTTGGACCATTTTACCTTTGGAATATGTAACTGGATGTGTAAGGTTTATAATGGTTCAAAAATACGCTTCAAGGCATATTAGGATTTTGGGGATTTCTTTTTATTGCATTTTCTATCTAGTGTCATTCTTCCTTTGTTGGTGCTCAGAGTCGAGATGCTTTTTTTGAGTTCATCTGCCAGGATTGTGATAGGATTTGCCAGTCTTACATTGGATTGATGGAAATCAAATTCTCACCGATAATATTTTAGAATTTACTTCAAAATTTAAAATTAATTTCACTCATGATATTTCAAGTAATAACTAAAGTATATTATCATCGTTCAATTTAAAACATAACATAAATATCATCATACATTTTTTTTTTCTTTCTTTAAAGTCCATACTTATCCTAAATTTTTCATATTTTTATTTTTAACCTTCAACTTCTTTTTCTCTTTTAAAAGAAATTCAAAGATACTTTTTTCTTACCCTTAGACTCTGAAATTGTCACGACCCGACCCTACTAGACATGTGACCGATACTAGGGAATGAGAAAGTATAAGGCTTCCAGAACCCATGGTAAGCCTGACTTACCACTTAACTATAAAACTGTAATATGGCAGTTGTAATTGACACAAAGCAAGGACTAAGAGTCCACCTGTCATGCAAAACCTGAGTAAAATATCAAATTTCTATCATTTAGAGCTATCATCATCCATATAACATGCTCAACATCAAATTTCTGCTAAACAAATAACAAATAGATCTATGACTATAAATCTAATACTGAATATAATAATGCGGAACTCTAAAAAATTTAATACAATGAATATGAAATAATTTCATAACAAAATAAAACAACTCTTCTGCCTGAGAAACTAAAGGCAGAAAAATATTCAACTTAAAAATTTAACCTTTAAACCTCAACTCAGAACCTGAAAAATATATGAATAGGGGGTGAGCGTTCGACTTAATGAGCTGATATAACTTAATTTAACATACATGTTATTTATTACTCTACATGAAGCGTTACATTACACATTTTCATCCATAAACATACATAACATCCATGATGAAAATATCCATGGAATCCAACCCTACATGTATATATTTTTGTTTATCTTAAATGGGGAGTCGACCCCCTTCATTGGCTCTCTTAAAATCCAATTATGAGATCACCGTGAGATTAAATCAAACTAGACATCTATATACTCTCTTATCCATGTCCAAGAAGCCACGGTAAGACCATTCTCTAACCAGACAATTCCTATAATAACATCATTATCATATCATATTATATCGTTAATATTTTCTGTGTTAGTATAGCTGTATTTCACATCATCTTATTTTTCATCGCAACCACATATATACATATCATCAACATCATATAATATGACATAAACATACATTATACTTTTAAATATAATGCAATAGTGATAGCTTATATATATATATATATATATATATATATATATATATATATATATATACAATGCTTACATGTCATGCATAAATGGAGAATTAAATTAAAATATATCAACTCACAGATTTGACGACCATTAAACTGGTTAGCTCTCTCGAAACACCTCTTGATGATAGTAAGGAATACATCTGAAATATATAAACCACATATGAGATTTATTAGAATAATATACAAATTCTGACTCTTTAATAAAAATGAGTTTCAAGAATTTACCGAAATTTCAGCAGAATCTTTTCTAAAATTGGACATAACATCCTGAAATAAAAACGATAACACTTCTAATAAATATCTCATAATTTGACATTCAACATTATCAATCAATTGATCCCTCCTGGATCCTCAACTCAACAATAAATATTTATAATTAACTTTGCATACCTTAATCATTTGATCCAAATAAATAATTAATTATCTATAACAATTAAATAAACATTCCAACTCAATTCCATTACTTAATCCATCAATACTAATATACCAGAAATAACAATAATCACGAATAACCCACTTACCAATACTTAATTTACTGTATAGCTATCATTTCGCAAATTAATTTATTTAATCTTAAATTTAATTTTCTCCATCAAAAATAATTTTGATAATCTATTCCACTACTATTTCCCAATAGCAATACCTAATTAATTCAATTATCTTAATCTCCAATAAATTATTTCACCAATTAAAATAATTATTCACTAAGCCCCAATAAATAACCACACTAAAATTAATATTTTACATATAATTACTTTAAAATATTTTTAATAATACCACCATCAAAATATTTTGTCTCAATAATCAATTTATCAAATTTCAGTAGTTTATCTTAATTTAATCTATTTATAGACTTAATTTAATTACCTATTTCATTAAATTACTCCTCAAATAATTTAATCTTTCAGTATCTTAATTTAATTACTTACTTCATTAAATTACTACTCAAATAATTTAACTTTTAAGTATCTAAATTCTACAAATATTGTCCACCTAATTTTCATACTAATTTCCAAATCAATATAATAAATTTATCTTAATTCTTACATTCAATAAAAACACAGTTACTGATAATTTACTGCTCGAAAATTCTAAAATCAACACCAAACTTAATATTTTTCTATAATTTCCATTTAAATAATTTCTATAATAATTCTAAAAAATCGAAAATAATTTATCTTAATTTATCCATTCAAAATAAATACAGATATTAAATTTTAACTGCCTAAATTTTTCAATACCAGTATAAATTCTCAATCATTTTCATAAAATTGTCTCTAAATAAACTTCAAATAATTAATAAATAATTTTAGAATAAATTTAAACCTATTTACTCTAAATTTGTTAAAAATTTATCCGTGTCCCATATTTTTCGATCCCGACTTCGGTCTCCGATCAATGCAAAATTGGTGCCATCGGAAAGTTTACGAAAAATGGAGTCCGAAGAAACCTATATTCTCTGAAAAATCATATCGAAATTAGCCAGATTGGCCATAAATATATTTTCACCGATCAAAAATAGATATGGCATATGCATTATTGTGGACAGCCGAAATCCACCATGATTGGGTTGCCTGAGGTCGTCAGCCTCTGCTGATCATGCTGGTGCCGCGCGTGATCGAAGATGATGGCCGGAGGTTGAGTTTTTGGTGAATTTCTCTCTCTCTCTCTGCATTTCCCCTTCACTGTCCCTTTCTTTGCTCCATTTCACTGTCTCTTTCTTCATTCCATTCCATTGTCCCTTTCTTCGTTCCATTTTCTTCGTTTCATTTCTTTCATCCTCTTTATATATATATTCGTCGTCTTTATATATATATATATATATTCTTTAAAAAAATAATTTAATATTCTATAAATAAATAATAAAATTTTTTAACTAAATAAATATATACATAAATATAAATATAATAATTATGTAATAATAATAATAAAATCTTAATTTAAATATTAACTAATAAAATCACTAAATAATTTAAAATATTTAAGTAATTAATTTAATAATTAATAAATAACTAATAATTTACAATTTATAATACAATAAAATAATATCAAAATTTATAATTAAAAGTCAAATTTAAAAAAAAAAAAAAACTAATTTTTCTTTACTTTATATGATGATAAAATATTATACAATTGAAAAATATTTTATATTCATTAAATATTATTAAAATACTATTATTCCGTGATTAAATAATATTTTAAAATTAATATAAAAATTTGGGTGTTATAGAAACCATTCAAGGCGAGCCTGCTCCCTTTTTAATATTAACTATCTAGAGACAGAAATACAAAGAGCTACTCTTAAGGATTTTCAAAGTGTTTTTTTTTTTATTTCTAATTTCTTTCAATTTTTTTGTATTTGTTGTGATAGCGAGAGTTAGGAACAAAATTTAAAGGATCTCTGTTCTCGAGAAAGAATTCCTCAAACTCATTATGTTTAAGAGTCAACTCTTCTAAATTCTTAAATAGTTTATCTAAAGAATTATTTAGAATTTCTAAACGATTTATAACAGAATTTAATAATCATATTATTAGATCCTTACCTATATAGTGGTCTAGTTAATGACAATCAGAATAGAAGCAATCTGAAATATTACTAGTCATCTAACAAATGTGCAAAAGCATTAAGCCTTTCTAGATAATGAAAGTTATAAAACTCAAGTTCTTTTTTTAAAAAAAATTATTAAGTTCAACCTCTTCTCTATTAAGTCTCTCAAATCTTTCGACTCTTTCTAAGACAACAGTAAAGCATCCGATTCTATGTTCATACAAAGCGAAGAAATGATCCTATAGTATAAGATTGACATTCAACTATTTCCTCCTAACTTGAGTTAAAGTTAGATCTTTATGTCAATTTATATTAGCAGAATGGCTGGAATACATAAATGTTTAGACAATAAATATAAAATATTTACAAATATATTCCTTTGTAGACAAGGTCCACTAAGTTTTTGCAACTGTTTCAACTATCTATTTAAGCTCGTCACTAGCAATACCTAAAAAATTGGAGTATATGACTTACTGCCCTTTCTTTCTCTTGGTTGGATCTTACTACAACATTCCAAGGTATCAGACCATTTTGAAGGATTAAAGGTATATGGAGACTAAAATTATCAACAGATAAAGACTTGAAAGAAATTTTTTTCTTATATAAAAACTATGTATTAAGTTTAGCTTTCCTTCTTCGAATTTACAAAGCTGGTGTCTATCATACTATTTGCTAGCTCAAAGTAAAAAATGATTAAAGCATAAAGACAAATAGACAACTGATAATACTTTTTAGCTTTAACAGACAATAATTAAAGTAAAATAGACAGCTGATACCTTTAATACCATTTTTCAGCTGTGAAAACACAATATTTAAATAAAGATAGGACTACTTTATTTTTACAGATAAGAAGTCCTTTTACATATAAGTTCTTTTCTTTAGAACCATAAATTTTAAAGCATCTTTAGTTGACAATATTTTAATATATGTAGAAAAGCGATTCCTTATGTTACACGTTGAGGCAGAAATCATGGATGATATTTTTGTCACTTCATTTGTGAGCAAATTGCTCTCTAAACTGAGCAACTGTTTTTCAAACTTTCATTGTTTCAGGTTAGAATTTCAAATTTGGATTTAAATCCACTAGTCTCAGAAACAATTTTTATACTTCTCCTTGTCCTCTTGACATTGTTAAGGTTCTAATAATTGGAGTATATTAGGACCAAATAGTAACCAAGATTTTACCATCTCCGAGAAGGACGTAATTGCTTGCATAGATTGCCTTCTCTATGCTAGCTTTAGAATTTTGTATTCTCACAGCTTGAGTAATCATTTTGTTTTCTTTATACATATTAAAATAAAAAATTTAATTATAATTATTAACCTTTTGTAGTTTAACAAATTACTTAGCCATAATAGGATGAAGATCCCATATTTAATAAGGATTTTTAATTGTTCCATTCTCATCATAATCCATAATTGTGCTAATGACATAACTCGTAATTATTCTTGAATTTGAGCTCAAAAACTTCATTAATTCCTGCATAATAACTGGAAGTGATTTGCACATATCATTATCATCTTTGTTGATTTCAATAATTTTTGTTAGTCTCATATCTGTGTATTGTAGATTATTCTTCGCCATATCTAAGGGAACTTTCATGTATAGGCCTTCATGTCCTTGCCAATGAATATGTGGGTATAACATAAAATATTCTTTTAGGGAATGATCTATTGAGTCTATTTTCCTAATTTTTCTTGTATATGCCACTTCTAATCGAATGTATAAACTTATTTCATTAAGAAAAATTTTCCCATTCAATTATTAATTGAAGGAATTCTTCTCCATCTTTTTTGCAAATTTCAAGTGGTCTCTCTAAATGAGCAATATATAAAACAATTTCATCTATAAAGTATTGTAATTTGCTACAAGTTTCTTTTAGCTAATCCTCATTATAAATCAAAACATAACATAAATATGTCTTTAGAAAGACCATAATTGTACTCTATGAAGTGCCAGACATTTTCATCATCACAGGTGTTTGAAACCTCAAGGTTATCCACCCTTATGATTTTCATGAATTCTTCATGAATATCATCATATTCATTTTCATAATCTCTCATTTTGAGTGTCACATTCCAATTTTAGAACATAACGGTACTAGGATGTAGGAATAGTATAAGACTACCGACAACCGTAGAACCCTTCTATACCCTATAAACATCACCTACTATAACATATCTATATCCATATAATAATCCATCTATCATCTTATTTGATCATTGTCACACTCTGACTCCAGTGGTGCGACGGTACTAGGGCAATGGTAGCCTTAAGGCCATCATAAACCCGTAGAACATTCATATCCTGGATCTCATTCATACTACACATTCATGTTAAATATAGATATCATTAAATATTCATTTCTATGATTCATGTAATCATAATTCATATCTTTATATTTATCATTTTATAATTACCTCTTATTCCTTACTGATCAAAAGATACATCCCACATCACTAAGGAATAAGGGCAGCCCCAAAATATAACAATACATAAATTAAAATAATGTCATCCTCAATAACTAACTATGGAGCTCTAGAGTATACTCCCAATACATACAGTACCATAATACAATTCAATGAATATATATATCAAAATAATTACAATGGAGACTTCTTGGAGGAATGAATCAAGAAGCTCGGTCTTCTATATTAGCTCCCTCACGAGCTACATTATCACCAAAAATCCACAGAAGATGAGTGAGCGTTCAACTCAGTAAGTTATGAACATGCAATATAAAAGAAATATATATATATATATATATATATCAATCCAAAGGAAAGGTCAATCCAAAGAACATGGGTAAAAAATTATCATATAGTTTTGTTTACAAGAACAAAAGTGCTCACAATCGAATAGCACTGTCAAATCACATGATAGAACTGCAGAGTGCATCAGTAGCCTTGTTACCTATCACAACAGAGCGCATCGGTAGTCCTTGCTACCTTATCACAAATGCATGCTTGGCAGGCATACGCCTAGAGCTCATAGTCTTTTCTAGGTAGAATACTGATAAAAACCCTATCAGCTAGGTTCCCAAAGTGCACA
>CANXYC010153568.1:0-13249 GCA_948193065.1 Aleurites moluccanus | reverse complement strand
GCATTCTCATATGATATGGTAACATAGCTATTTCGATGGTATAGCGGGTGAAACCATCGACCGTGTGCACACTGATATTTTTTTTATGACCCCAGCTAGAGGGGGGTGTCAAGCTCTAGCCGTAGGAGCCGATCACTCTTACGTTTGGTTGGGTGGAGCACGTACGGGTGCTGAAGAGTGTTGTATCATAAAGTTATAATTGTGCTATATCAGTACCATTATATCTTTCACAAAGTCCAGACCTGTTATATCATATGTGCATTGACTCACTCATTGAATATTTGATATTTTTTTTATATGATATTATATATGAATATTTACATGAATATTATACAGATATAGATCTGGATACCGCTATGGATAGTATCTAGATGATTACAGAGATTTTTATAGTAACTTGGTAACAGATAGTGATATACATAAATATATAGTTAATAATATTATTTATTTATGATATTATATGTATCTATATATATATATTGTTGTATAAGTATATATTTATATATTGTTATTTATATATTTACTTTATCATCTATTGATTATTTTATAAAGTTATATGTATATAAATATTATTATTTATACAGATATTTTCTTTATAATCCATTTACTATTTTATAAAGTTATAGGTTTAAATATTTTTAAGTAAAGAAATATTTTGTTTTATTATTTATTTAATATTTTATATTATTTTCCCATACCACATCTGATTATCCATTGTTTCATGATCAACTACTGAATTTATATACATAAGGATTCACTGAGTATTTTTATACTCATCCCTTTCAGTGGTTAATATTTTCAGGTTTGTAGTGAGGCCGCATTCCATTGGCAATCTGTTCCTCCGCCTTGGAATAGTAATAGTTATTATGTAAAATTTTAAACTTCAAAAGTATTTGTAAATAATTATATAATACAGAGATTCCATGGTACTAAGTTTGTAAGAGTAGCATACATATATGTTTGTGTTTGCATATTTATAGTGTTATATAAGATATATATATATTGTGGTTATATTTATGATATATTAATTGTGGATATTGATGGATAAATTTGTACATATGGAGATGATATTGGAGATCCAGAGGGATCCATGGTTGAAGATAATTGGTGGAATGTTTATAGAAGTGCTATTTTTGTGTGTTTTTGTTTTGGGGCATGCTTCTTATACAAAGGAGATGCTGCCCAAATTTTTATGAAATTATTAAGCTATAATGAGCTTGTTGTTATAATGCATGCCATATAGATAGTTGATTTGGGCTTTTCGTGATACTGGTCGCTTATGCATCAGCCGTACCCTAGGATCGTCGCGACTCCTGGGTTGGGTCGTGACAATTTTAGGTGCCAATTTGACTTTTCAAATAAAACTAGGGTTTTTAAGTATCCAATCAACTCGAATGCATATGTTATGCCATATGATGTATAAATGTAATAATTGTATATAAAAACTTACTTCCAAAATATAGCTAAGGCGCGAAGCCTCAAGCTAGCCTGTCGACCCCCTAACAGTTGCGGAGACTGCCCGACTTGTCCCTTCCTCGGGAGGCTCGCCTATATTTATATATTTACTCTCCATAAGGATTCATTCATCACAAATAAACACAATACACATCAAATTTACATATATTCACAACCAATGGTCATATTTCCTATCAAATGATAATTTTGCTCTTTTTGCACATATAGACCATTTGGCCAAAGCTAATCTTTGGCTTCCACTATTTAAACCTCAAATTCCTTGTACAATACATAAATTCATACACATATTAACATATTAAAATAAGTTTGGGCTTACGTTCAAGCCTAGGTTTCATGCCAAAGTATTTTGAACTTTATAGGTCATAAAGACCTAAACATATTTCAAATTCATAACAAACACACCAATCTCTTCCTATATGCTACAATTACCTACCAATTAACCATATCACATACACCTATCAATTGCTCACACATATTAACTCATAAACCCTAAATTTTGGCTCAATACCATTCGGCCCAAAGGGGCTAAAGTACCAAAGCTCCATTGTCCCAATTTAACTTCACAATTCCACAATTAAGTACACCAATTAAATAATTCTAAGCTTAATTACACAAATTCAAACCAATTTCCCCATGCTTGCCCTAATTAGGTTTGGTTTTGGGGGTTTTTCCGAAATCAACAATTAATTTTTCAATTAAATCTACAATTAACTAATTCAAGTCACCAATTACACACCTAAACAACCAATTTCACTAAAACTAAACAAATTCCCACTTTTCCCCAATTGTAGCATTCAGCCAAATGGAGCTTTTCTTCCCCCTCATGATTTCTTTCAATTTAAAGTTCCAAAGGTCAATTCACTATGCCAATTAAAGATTTAAACACTCAATTGTAGAATTCCTGAAGAAATTCCACATCAAAACCCTAATTCCCAATTCGGTCCATGGTCCAAATCCTAAATTGAAATCCAATTTATGATTAAACATTCAATTCACGTTAATTTAATCCTTTAAACATCATTTATACAATCAATTTCCCAATTGAAACATAAAATCAAAATTTTCCCAAATTTCCCTAATTGAATTTGGTCACCAAAGAATTGCACTACAAAGGTTTAATTTCTCTATTTAACCATCCAATTCAACGTTTAAACATCCAGAATTTTGACCTTACCTTTGGATTTTCTTGAAATGGCCGAATCCCTAACTCTCAAAGGACACAACCAAAATGAAATTGAAGCTTAGCTTGAAGAAATGGAGGAGATGAGATGAATATTTCTACCAAAGCTTAAAAGAAATCTCCAAAAGCTTCAAAAATTCATCAATGGTCGAACCATAAGATGATGAAGAAGAAGTTTTCTTATTTGCCTTAGGTGCACACGGTTTTGGGTGAGAGGAAATAAGGAATGCAGAATTCTTTTGGTTAAATTAATAGTTAGTAGAGCATTGAAATCCAATCCCATGCAACCCATCTCATAAAGCTTACTTTAAGTCTTACACATGCATCCTTAGGATTGAATGTACCAATACCTTGTTGCATTGAATCAAGAGGAGTAAAAGTGTCACTAACTCCTCTCTCCTACTCTTTTACTCCAATTGGGTCCTTATAAATTACAAATTAACTCCCTACTTTTTATTTCCATTTGCAATTAAGTCCTATTATTTTTGTAACCCAATTTGGCTATTTTATTTTATTTATTTATTTTATTGTCATTATTTTATTTTTCCCAAATAATTAATTAGCAATCAAATACACATGTAAACACATCAAATAAATTCCAAATAATTAAATAAAAATTTCCGAAGGTCCTTAACTATACTAAGCTCGGTTAGGACTTGGTGTTACACTATCTGGCTTTCTTAATCCAAATACTAAGAAAATGAGAAAGCCCCTGCTGTCACTCAGTCATAACTCATCATATTATGTTCATCACATCATAATCATCATATCATATCCACGTTCTAAGTGGTCCTATATCATCTCAATCTTGTCACGTCCCAATTTCGGAATGCAACGATCCTAAGATGCAGGAGATGCCAGAGGCGACCGACATCCGTAGAATCCAGTATCACATACCATTATCATACTATCAATTAATTAATCAATTCCTTAATTAAGTTCAATTCTGGCATTCTGTAATATGTTTGTACTTATTCTATAATTGGATGTAACTACCATTATCTCATGCCATAATGTCACGACTCGTTTCCTGATCGCGACGGTCCTAGGATGCAGGAGATGCCAATGGCGATCGACACCAATAGAACCCAGTATCACATGCAAATAACTATAACCATCAATAATTAATCAATTTATTTAGTTACTATTTATTTTGCAATTCTGTAAACTATCTGTAATTTTTATGTTGTTGGCTGTAATATCCATCATCACATATCATAATAATACTCATATATCATATAACATCATACAAACATGTTCATATCTTAACTATCCCATACATACCCTATGGAGCAGCTAGATTATGAACATCAAAATACTGTATTTAAAATAATTACATCAATAGCAAAAGACTGCAGGAATCCACAGAGAATCTAAAATTGGAATTCTGCTATCTACTCAACACCTGAAATGGAAGACAATAAAAAAGAGTGAGTATATAAGATACTCAGTGAATCTAATATGCATAGCTAATAAATATGATTTGGATCAATCACAAAAGGTAACAGAAGAAACAATGATTTCAATATAATCAGTTTACAGAATCAATAGCAGGTGATGACAGAATGGTCAATAGTCATATCAAAGGTTTGGTATAATATGGAAAGATAGATAAAGGACCAGAACAGTAGGGACAATATATAAACATACAGTCATTTCATATCAGTATCAGTAAGCATAAGACTGGTAAGGTCTTATAGCTAGGACCAAAATCCTTCCCAACTAGGACATCAGTAATCAATGTGCACATTGTCGATAGTATGTACCCATTACTCTGTTGGAGCGGTAGCTCTATCAAGCCATATTAGGGTCAATACAAGAGTGAAATATATCATTAGATACCATTACACAATAATTATATCACCAATAGCAATTATCTCAATATCAATCATTTAAAGTAGCAATTGGATCAACGGAGTAACAATAAGCAATAGTTATGCAACGGTAAATGGTTTGGTAAATAACAAAGGTATAGAACAAAGATTGGTTATACATTGGCAAATGGTAGGCACAATTGGTATGTCAATATCACTGGCGACAGTGGCATTCAAATTGGTAGGCCTATGGATGAAGGAATGATAGGCCAATGGCAAAATAACTAGGCATTTCATCAAACACATGGTGGGCATAATAGGGCAAGCCATTAGGTTAGGTTTTGGTGCAAAGTTGACATTGCCCATTCAATCAACAATAAAGCCACAATCAAGGTATCACAATAGGCAACAATTATACAATAATAAACAACATTTAAAGGATCAAATTGGCATGTGAAATAAGAAGAAAACAAAGCAAAATTTCAAAGGGATGAATAGTAACTAGGTTTCGGCCAAAATCAAGCTTCCATATATGGTTTCCAATTTCAATTCCAATGAATTAGGCATGTTAAAGGATGCATATAAGACTCATCTAACTCTCCAAATTGCTTAGGAAAATTGATTTCTCACCAAATGCTTCAAAGGAGGCAATAAGCACAACTTGTGAAATCTTGATTTTCTATACCAAACCAATCATAAAATAATCATCTATTAGCCTCCAATTAACATATTCTAAGCTTAAATAACATAAACTAATACTAATTCATCAAGCTAAATCATACAACTTCCATTAGGGTTTGAAAATTAGGAAAAATGAATCAAATGCATCTATTGATGCAATCTAACACCATACCCATATAATTCATCATCTAAATAAACAATAATATCAAACTAACTAACTAGTTACCTCAAATGGATGATCTAGCCGAAATTCCCTTTCCAAAATCCTTGATTTTCTTTGTAATTTTAAGGAAGAAATGGGTTGGAAATGGAAGAACCAAGCTTGATTTCAAGTTTTCTTAAGAAATTTTGGTTGGAAAATGAAGAAGAAATGGAGGAAGAGATGGAAGATGGTTCAGCCACCCTTAGAAAGAAGAAGATGATGCAAAATAATTCTAAGGCATTCTTAAATATTTAGCAAAAATAACAAATTTTATTTTGGTCCTTAAACTTTCAAGTATTCATACTTTGACTCCAACTTCTTCTGTAATTTATTTTGACAATTCTGTTGAGAATTAGATTTCAAAGTGGGAAATCAAAAGGCTTATTTTTATTTATACTTATTTATAAAAATAGTTTCAGAGCCATTTTGAAATCCAGACAGACCAATGTCTACTATTCCCCCTCGAAGTTCTATTTATTTACGATTTTGCCATTGGTTACTTTTTCAGTGTTCCTAAATATTTTTCTCCTCTTTCTTTTTATCATAATTACACATGCATTTATGTGATCCTTTACCCCCAGTCAGAATCAGAAATTCAACTGTTGTCTGGACTGCTATTTTCTCGGCAGTATTTCTGACACCGACAATTTCTAGAAAAGTATTTCATTAGCTTTATAACTGTGTCTCTAAAATTATTTCTCATCATTTCAATACTTTTAAACCACATACTAAGAATTATATCATGCATATAGGATATGATTTCCTAGGGTATTACATTCTACCCCCTTCAAATAAATCCGTCCTCGAATTTAAATAAAGCATATACCTCATTGATGGAACAGGAATGGATATCTATCCTTCATCTCCTGCTCACCCTCCCAAGTGCACTCCTCCATTGACTGGTTCCTCCAAAACACTTTCACCATACGAACTTCTTTGTTACACAACTGTCTAACTTGTCGATCAACTATCTCCACTAGAAGCTCCTCATACGACAAGTCCTCATTCAGTCCGATACATACTTCCGCAACATAGAAATGTGGAATACCGGATGTACATGGCTTAGATTATGTGGAAGAGCAAACTTATAGGCCACATTACCAATCTTCTCGAGAATCTCAAATAGACCTATAAATTTTGGTGACAGCTTTCCTTTCTTCCCAAATCTCATAATACCTCTCATCAGTGAGATCTTAGGGAAGACATGATCACCAACTGTAAAATGTACATCTTTTCGCTTCAGATTGGCATAGCTCTTCTGCCTACTAAAAGCAGTCTTCATCCGATCTCTAATCATTGGCACTTTTTCCATTGTTTCCTTGATCAACTCTGGACCCTTTGGCTGCTTCTCCCCTGGTTCCACCCAGCATATTGGAGATATACACTTCCTACCATACAGTCCTTCGTATGGAGCCATAATAATAGAAGAATGATAACTATTATTGTATGAGAATTCGATCAATGGCAGATATTAATCCTAATTACCCTTGAAATCCAAAACACATAATCGAAGCATATCTTCCAAAGTCCGGATTATCCTCTCTAACTGCCCATCGGTCTGCGGATGAAAAGCAGTACTAAACCGTGACTGAATACCCATAGCCTTCTGAAATTTCTATCAGAACCATGAAGTGAACTGTGTACCTATATTTCAGTTGATCATCAATGGAACTCTATAGAGTCGTACAATCTTATCCACATATAGCTATGCATATTGAGCTGCCGAATAACTGGTATTCACTTCCAAAAAATGAGCAGATTTCATCAATCGGTCTACAATAACCCATATAGAGTCACAACCCCTCATAGTCCTCGGTAAACCAACTACAAAATCTATGGTAACCTGCTCCTATTTCCACTCAGGCAACTCTATCTCCTGAAGGAACCCTAATAGTTTTTGATGCTCGAACTTAACCTGTTGATAGGCTAAGTATTTGGATACAAACCGAGCTACATCTCTCTTCATACCAGGCCACTAATACACATCTCTCAAATCATGGTATATCTTGGTAATCCCTGGATGTACACTGTATAAAGAATAATGAGCCTCTCTCAAAATCCGATCCCGCAGGCCATCTATATCAGGTACACATATATGCTTCCCACACTTCAGTACATCTTCCTCCACTGTAAACTCTGTCATCTTGCCATTCTATACATCTCCCTTAAGCTTCAGTAGATATGGTTCCCTATCCTGAGCCACTTTAATATCATCAATCAATAGTGACTTCACCCTAAATTGGGATATTAGAGCCTGGTTACGATCCTGGGATCCCAAATCCAACTCCATACCCAAATCAACTAACTACCCCATCTTACGGATCAAGTGTCTCCTGCCAACTATGATATGAGCTAAACTACCCATAGACTTCCGGCTCAATGCATCAGCTACCACATTAGCTTTGCCCAGATGATATAGGATTTCACAACCATAATCCTTAACTAACTCCACCCATCTATGCTACCGAAGATTCAGATCCTTCTGCTGAAATATATATTTTAAACTCTTACGATCAGTATATATCTCACATTTAGACCCATAAAGATAATGCCTCCAAATTTTTAGTGAAAAGACCACAACTGCCATCTCTAGATCATATGTCGGATAATTCGCTTCATGCTTCTTTAACTGACAAGAAGCATAAGCAATCACTCTCCTGTTCTGCATCCATACACACTCCAATCCAACTCAGGAAGCATCACAGTATACAAAAATTCTCACCCTCTGCTGGTAATGCTAATACTGGAGCACTGGTGAGGCAGGACTTCAAAGTCTAAAAACTGCTTTCACACTCATCAGCCCACAGATAACGCTCCTATTTCTGCGTCAGCTTAGTCAACGAAGCTGTAATTCTGGAGAAATCCTTCACAAACCACCTGTAATACCCTGCCATACCCAAAAAAACTACGGACTTCAGAAACACTGGTAGGCTGAGGCCAATTTGCAACTGCTTCAATCTTCTGAGGATCTACCTTGATACCATCTTTACAAATCACATGCCCAAGGAAACACACTTCGGTTAGCCAGAATTGACATTTAGATAATTTAGTATATAACTGATGCTCTCGAAATGTCTGCAATACAATCCTCAAATGCTCTATATGCTCCTCCTCACTCCTAGAATAGATAAGTATATCATCAATGAGCACTATGACAAACTTATCCAAGAGTGGTCTGAACACCCTGTTCATCAGATCCATAAATAGAGCCGATGCATTAGTCAACCCGAATGGCAACACCAAGAACTCATAATGCCCATATAGGGTTTTGAAGGAAATCTTAGGTACATCACCCTTCTTAATCTTCAACTGGTGATACCCAGATCTCAGATCAATCTTTGAGAAATGACTAGCACCCTGCAGCTGATCAAACATGTCATCTATCCATGGCAACAAATATTTGTTCTTCACTGTCACCTTGTTCAGCTGTCTATAATCAATGGACATTCTCAAGGAGCTGTCATTCTTCTTTACAAACAACACTGGAGCATCCCAAGAAGAACTACTTGGTCTAATGAATCATCTATCTAATAACTCCTACAATTGCACCTTCAATTCTTACAATTCAGCTGGTGCCATTCTATAAAGAGGAATGGATATAGGATCGGTGCCTGAATACACCTCAATCTCAAACTCTATCTCCCTATTTGGGGGCAATCCCGGCAACTCTTCAAGAAACACGTCAGGAAACTCCTAAACTACAGGTATCTGATCAAGCTCTAAAAAAGCCTTCTGCACATCTATCACATGAGCTAAATAAGCTGAACAACCTTTCCCAATCATCCTCCTAGCATGGATAGCAGAAACTAGGTTAACTCTGAACTCTCGTCTATCACCTAGAAACTCAAACTCTGGCTACCCCTCAGGCTGAAATCTAACCTTCTTCTCATAACAATCAATGATTGCACGATGTGTCGTGAGCCAATCTATATCCAGAATAACATATAGCTCTAACACAGGCAACTCTAACAAATTAGCACGCAAGATGTTGTCATCAATTTCAATCACACAATCAAGATAGTAGTAGTCCATATCAATACTTTCACCCATTGGTGTAGCTATCACTAAGGGCACATGCAATAATTTCCTCTCCTTATTCAATTTAGCTGCAAACTAAGGTGACACAAAGGATTGCATAACACTAGAATCAAATAAGGTATCAATAATCTCATTCTGAATCAGAATAGTACTTGTAACCACATTGTCTGATCTTTGTGCCTCTTGGGTATTAACTGCAAAGACATGCCCCTAACCTCTACCTGCTGGGGCCTGACTGCTACTAGGAGCCTGTCCTCCTCTGCCTCTGCCTCTACCGAAAGCCTCTCTGACTATATTCTGACTCATCTGCACTGTAGGCTAAGAAATTGAAGTAAATGGCTGCTGCTCACACTGCATAGGACATCTATTAACATAATGACCATGCTGCCTACATCTCAGGTAGGCACCAGACTGACGCCAGTACTCCCCTCTATGCCTCTGTCCACAAAAACCACAAATAGGTACACTAGACATCTATGCAGCTGGTCTAGAGGAACTTTGAGAATATGCAGGTTCTGACTATATCACTGGTGGTCCTCTACTCTGAACCCTCCTCCTCTGACTACCCGATGAAGGTCACTAATCAAATAGAGGCACTGGCTCTATCTGTCTAGGCTGGGAGTTGCTCTCCCCCCTCGTACTCTGTGCTTCGGGACCCCCTTTCCTCTTCTGATCCCTCTTAGCCCTCTTTGTCTTATATTTCTCTTCCATTTGGTTTGCTTTGTTGATGACTGTAGTCAGAGATGTAAATTCTGTAGCCAATAATGCATTATGAAGCGAAGCATGTAACCCTCTCCTGAACCTGCTAATTAGATCTGCCTCAGTAGGAACAATATGAGTAGCATACCTACTTAGTCTGATGAACTCCTCTGCATACTCCTCCACAGATCTATCTCTATGCTCTAACTACTCAAACTGAATCAAATTCTGAGTCTTCACCCCCTCAGTAATAAACTCATCAATCAACCCCTGACGAAAGCCTATGTCGGAGGATGCTCACAATACAGTCTAGGCTCTATCATATGGGAAAACCAAGTCCAAGTTTTCCCCTTCAGCAATAGGCCAACTAACTCCACAGCTCTAATGTCACAATAAGGTAGTCTCCTAACTATCTTCTCAATCTCCTCAAGAAAATCTATTGGATCATCACCTCTGTCGCCCCTGAACTCAGGTAAATTTAACTTCAGAAAGCTAAACATAGACACTCCACCCTCATTTATAACTCTACGGCCTCCCTGTACAGCAGGCTCCCTAGGAACCACAACTGGCTGTATAGGAGTTGGTGTAACTGGTACTGCCTCTAGTGCAATAGGTGGAGGTACTGTTGCTAAAACTAGTGGTGGCAGCACATTCTGATGTTCCTGCCTCAAATATGCCAATTCTTTGCGTAACTCCATCATCCCCTCATCATCTCAACTCTCTAGGGATCATCGCCCCTCTCTGTATTCTCTATAGTCTGTCAGGATTTGGACGAATCCTCTGAAACTGAATACTCTCTGACTAGCGACTCATTGGAGGCTACCTCTGCCTCTCTGGTATCTCTGTCCCTATCATCTGACATCTTTGTAATCTGTCAGGAAAACAAGAAATATACTCAGTATATCACAGAAATGCAGAATACTAACACATATCAGAAGAATACAGCAAAAGACGATACATGAATTCCTATGCTACATGGTTTACTTAATTCTACCCAGTATGTACTTAGTCACTATTCCTCTGTAATTCAGGTACTATTTATCTGTGACCTAGAACTCTGATGTCTGTAACCTAATGCTCTGATACCACCTCTGTCACGAGCCATTTCCGGATCGTGACGGTCCTAGGATGCAGGAGATGCCAATGGCGATCGGCACCCGTAGAACCCAATATCACATGCAAATAACTATAACCATCAATAATTAATCAATTTACTTGGTTACTATGCATTCTGCAATTTTGCAAATTGTCTGTAATTTTTAGTTGTTCGTAATAATATTATTTATCACATATCATATTAATACTCATATATCATATAACATCATACAAACATGTTCATATCCTAACTATCCCATACATACCCCCATAGAGCAGCTAGATTATGAACATCAAAATACTGTATTTAAATTAATTACATCAATAACAAAAGACTGCAAGAATCCACAGAGAATCTAAAATTGGAATTTTGCTATCTACTCAACACCTAAAATGGAAGACAATGAAAAGAGTGAGTATATAAGATACTTAGTGAATCTAATATGCATCACCAATGAATATGGTTTGGATCAATCACAAATGGTAATAGAAGAAACAATGATGTCAATATAATCAGTTTATAGAATCAATAGCAGGTGATGACATAATGGTCAATAGTCATATCAAAGGTTTGGTATAATATGGAAAGACAGATAAAGGGCCAAAATAGTAGGGACTATATGTAAACATACAGTCAGCTCATATCAATATCAGTAAGCATAAGACTGATCAGGTCTTATGGCTAGGACCAGAACCCTTTCCAACTAGGGCATCAGTAATCAATGTGCACATTACTGACAGTATGTACCCACTACCCTATCGAAGCTGCAGCTCTGTTAAGCCATATTAGGGTTAATACAAGAGTGAAATATATCATTAGATACCATTATGCAATAATGATATCACCAATAAGAATTATCTCAATATCAGTCATTTCAAGTAGCAATTGGATCAAAGGAGTAACAATAAGCAATAGTTATACAATGGTAAATGGTTTGGTAAACAACAAAGGTATGGAACAAAGATTGGTTATACATTGGCAAATGGTAGGCACAATTGGTATGTCAATGTCGCTGGCGACAATGACATTCAAATTGATAGGCCTATGGATGAAGGCATGATAGGCCAATGGCAAAACAACTAGGTATTTCATCAAACACATGGTAGGCATAATAGGGCAAGCCATTAGGTTAGGTTCTGGTGCAAAGTTGGCATTGCCCATTCAATCAACAACAAAGCCACAATCAAGGTATCACAATAGGCAACAATTCTACAATAATAAACAACATTTAAAGGATCAAATTGGCATGTGAATCAAGAAGAAAACAAAGCAAAATTTCAAAGGGATGAATAGTAACTAGGTTTCGGCCAAAATCAAGCTTCCATATATGGTTTCCAATTTCAATTCCAATGCATTAGGCATGTTAAAGGATGCATATAAGACTCACCTAACACTCCAAATTGCTTAGAAAAATTGATTTCCCACCAAATGCTCCAAAGGAGACAATAAGCACAACTTGCGAAATCTTGATTTTCTACACCAAGCCAATCATAAAATAATTATCCATTAGCCTCCTGTAACACCTTAGCTTAAACCTAACCTGAACCATTAAGGGGCCAACTAAGGGAAATTTTTCTTGAACTGATTGTTGTGTGATATTGCATGCTTATGCATGAAATTGAACATATGTGCATGTTTTATGATGTATTATATGAGTTAAAGTGGTTTAAAGGCTATTAGGATAAAATCGGGTAATTTTGAATTTTTGGTGAACTGGGGGCAAAATGGTCATTTCGCACCCCTTCGAGTTTTTATGGAATAAATAGCATATTTGAAGGTAGAAAAGAATATTAGGACATGAAAATGATGATATTATGTTTAAATAAATAATTGTTGGAGAATTAAACCCGATAGAAAATAATCCTGGGAAAACTGCTCAATTTGGGATTTCCATTTGAACTAAGGATATTTTGGTCATTTCATTTGCAATATGGAGTTATTTCGTGTATGCAAGTCTATGGTAACATTTTATGCTTACTTAAATCTAACCATTGGATGAAAAGATGAAGAAATGGATGGTTAGATAGCAAGGTTGCACTATATGTAATATAAACTTGATGTAT
>CANXYC010153445.1:0-31173 GCA_948193065.1 Aleurites moluccanus | reverse complement strand
AGGGATCTGTTGTTGGATGAGATTGTTATAGAAGTGTTATATTTATATGTTTTTAGCCAGGGCATGCTCCTTAAATAGAGGAGATGCTGCCCGTTTTTATTTGTCTTGCTTAAGCTATTTTAAGCTTATTTGTGTATGCATGCTATATAGTTTATTTAATGGGTTCTTCG
Source organism: Aleurites moluccanus (assembly GCA_948193065.1). Lineage (NCBI taxonomy): Eukaryota > Viridiplantae > Streptophyta > Magnoliopsida > Malpighiales > Euphorbiaceae > Aleurites > Aleurites moluccanus. The sequence goes on along the minus strand of CANXYC010153445.1, from coordinate 31,003 downwards.
TGGTATTGGTAGCAATAGCATCACCCGTACCCTAGGACCGTCATGGCTCCTAAGTTGGGCTGTGACAATATAATAACTGTTACAGCCAATTACAGTAAATTATAGAATGAATTACAGAATAACAGAATGGATGGTAACTAATTAAAATGGATAATATATTGTGGATTATAGATTGTGCATGTGATATTGGGTTCTATGGATGCCGGTCGCCATTGGCATCCCCCGTGCCCTAGGACCATCGTGATTCGGGAATGGGTCGTGACAGAATTCAGGGAAAAACTCCATCAATATTTTGTTCACTTCACTCCATCAAGGTAAGGAATTTGCTTGCTGTGAGGCCTCGCCCGAGCACCTCCGAGTAGGCCCCACTCTCTTAGAAAGAAAAAGAGACGTTGTGGGCATCGGCGTGCTCATTATGGGGCAATTTCTCACGGAGGAGATGAGCTTAGTGCCTTTTATTTGAAAATGATTTTGATGTTTTGAAGTCGCCATCGTAAGTTATTTTTATAGGGAAAATTTAAGGTAAAAACCCATTTTGACTCAAATTTTATCCCAAAGGAAAAAGTGCACTAGTACTCGAAACCAAAGAGGATTCGGGGACTAGGTTTTCGGTTGAACTTGGCTTTCAATTTTAACCTCGATTTAAAATGATTTTCATGAACAATTAAAGAATGACATATAAGATGCATGAGCAAGTAATTAAATGGATGAACAATATAATCAAGTAAAGCAATTAAAAGAAAGGAGATGGTTTTTGTCGTTTTTTGGATTTGAGGCTTTCATACAGCTTGCCTGCGTATCCCGTCGAATAGGAATCAAAACCCACACAGTTCTTCCTTCTAGCAAAGGAGGGTTGATTTTATGCCCAATTTATCATGTTTTGATTCTTTATTTTAATGCTCTACTAAAATAAAGAAGATGAGTTAGAAAACGTACCTTGGCTCTAGCTTCGAGGGATGCTGGCGGGCGGAGTGCTCTTCCGGAGCGGAGTTCCACCTTGGATCGAATGGCGCCTCGAGGCGATGAGTCGGGACCTTGCTTCGAGGAAAAATTCAACTAAGAGGCTCAATCCGCCCCTATTAGCAACTCTTTTAAATCAAAAGAGAGCTAAAGAAGAAGAAAATATAACTTGGAGAGGAAAAAAGGCGAAATCTAGTGATGAAAACAATTTCTTGGCCTTTTTTCCTTGCCTTTTGCTTGTTTCGAGCTACTTTTTCATCGTCGTTGTTGTTTGGAAGGTGGGGGGAGGTCCTATATTTATAACAGAAGCTCCAGGGGTCAATTCCCATGCGCTTTCGATGTGGGAATCGAGAAAAGTCGGATGAAGTTCGTTGCTGCCGCCGGAAAGAGGGGGCGGCACCACCTTAGGTATAGGGCGGCACAGGCCCTGAGGGAGGGCGGCGCCGCCCCATGGCTTTGCTGGGGCTGGCGGCTGCCGTCCAGTGCCACCCCCCTCTGGCGGCAATGCTAAGGCTTGAGGGCGGCAGTGGTGGCCCGCCGGCGCTTCGGGGCCGTTCTGGGTCCGTTTGGGTGCGGGTTTGATTCCGGGGAATGTTGTTTGGGTCGATGCGAGTCCGAGGAGCGTAAAAAATTAGTGTTCACAATGTGATGGTGAAATGAGGACTTATCATGTTCCGGATACGGTTCATCATTTTACGCCAGACTTTCTTGAGAACATTATGGTATGTGTCTTTTTCTTAGCTTAAAAAATGATACTTTGGTAATTTATATTGCTTATATTGTTCACTGTATCAAAATAGGTTCCAACTGGCTATATTTGATGAACTTATCGGATGGGGTGCTGGATGGAAGTGGCTATCACCCCCCTTACTGACTCAGATGGAGATTAACATATAGGGCCATTAGTAGGAGGATCCTAAATGCCGGAGGAGGAGAAACTAAGATTCTAATGTTGCTTTCTGTTTTATGCTTTCTTTTGTCTTTCTAAACTTTTGAGATGTACATGATGCTTATGCTTTGTACATGTTATGATGGTTATGCATCCTCTATTTAAATGAATTTTTACGCAACTGATGTTTTTTATTTTATTGTGCAAAATTTATGCAACTTTAATGCATTATCGTGCTTAAAATTTATGCAATGCATCCCCTAAAATACCTTAGAAATCATGTTCTAGAGTCATATGGTTTAAATGTTGGAAGGGAGACATACACGAGCGACTCAACGCAACGAAAGTGATAATTTAAAAATTCAATCATAACAAAATCACTCAAATGCATGCAACAAGGATCTACCATATTATAGCCAAAATCCCTCATGCGTGGACCAATCAACATCACAAAGAAATATACCTCAATAAGAAATGCAGAAGAAAAGAAGTTGAGGTAGACTACAAAGCACCCTAAGTATGATGCCTCTAGATTGTCCACAAGTACAAGGCCTTCAACTTGGAACACTATCCCTACTTTGGTATCTTGTCGAGGTGATTCTCTAGTCAAGCCCAACTCCGCCAAAGTCCAATGCAAAAGAAGTTAATAGTTATATTCAAATGGTGCTTCACATTTTCCTTATTTAGTATACCCTCACCAAGTATACAAAGGAAAAACAAAGAAAGGAAGAAGAGAGAAAATTTTTTCTATCTTTTTACTCTTGTGAGACCACTTTGAAGTTGAGAGAAAAGAAACAATTCTATCTCTCAAAACTAGATCAAGTAGTCGGCCAGAGGGGGAGCTTTCTCTTTAAAACACAAATCTTTACCAACAAGCCAAAGCAAGTAGGAAACAAGAGAAGAAGTGATTTGACAAAGGTCAAATCTTTTATTCCACTCACAAAGTCAAAGCTTCCAAGAGAAACTAGTCACTTAAGCTTGATTAGTGAGTGTAATGACATGATTTAGATCCTAATTAATTCATGATTAATTACTTAAAAGGACTTAGTGGATTTTCTCTACAAAGTCCAATATCCAAGCCCATTTTCCTTTCCAAACTTTTAGTGGTGGGCCCCACTGAGTAGAAAAGGCTCAAATTAATCAATAATCATTCAAATGGCCTAATTGGCTTCTTATTTAATATCTAATGTGGGTTAGGCCCACATAAATGAATAAAGCCCAAAGCACCAATAAAACCATAACCTAAATTTTTCTGAACCGAGTGAACAATCATGCTAGCAACCGTGTTAACTTAATAATCCGCACCATCCAATTATCTCAAGACCTAAGATAATTAAGTCGATGGGTTCACACATCTTTGTGTGACTTTTAAGGTTCATGTCTGATTGGCAATGGGAAATAACATTGTTTGAAATGTTATAAGAAAACCTATCTTAACTAATCAAGGGAATTCTTGCTCCCGATCAGTTCCCGTAAATCATGGTTGACCTCTAGCAATAGGTGCTATGATTACACAACTAAATATAAATGTACAAATAGTAGTCCACATTCCACAAAACCTTTGATCATAATTACTGTACACTCAAATCCCTTTGTTTAAGAGCCCGATCCATCGTCTAAGGTCATAAAACTGTCAAACCCTAATACCGAGATACTATATCTATTTCAAGACTCGATTCTCAATAACATCACCTTGGCCAAGGACTTTACATCAAGAAGAATATGATGGCATAGGATCTTAACTCCGTTCATTTGAAGGAACGAATCCTTTCTTGGTCAATCATTATGCCAAACCAAACAACTGGCAGAGGCCACCATATGCCATATATTAGTGCATGGCTAGGCCTATCATGTAAGCAGTAACAAACCTCAATCACCTATATAAGTGATTTATATCACCTTAAGTCAAAGGACTATATACACAAAGGTGATTATGGACGACCAATGATTGACAGGCAGTGAAATCCCATGTCATTATCATCCAACATCACTGTTCGATCACTCAACCAATGAGTATCCATATGTTTATCTTGACACCCAGTCAAGCAGATAGTGACCCACTGCTTCCATTCCATCAGTAAGCTGTACTGACTAAAAAGATAAACAGAGGTCATGGCCTTTTAGGAACTAGTGCGGCCCAAGCTAAGAGTCTAATGACCATGAACATATTTAAAGTACTTGTACCAAACTGAATGGTCACTAAATTCTCATCAATCAAGAAACATTCATCTTGCAAGTACTTGGGGATAGTTTTCTCAACATAAATATACAACCAACATAAATGGAGAATATAAAATATATTGCCATAATAGGAATTTAGTTACTAAAATAATACAAATATGGCTTGTAGGGCATATATACACTAACAAACTCCATCTTGCACTTGAGCCATTCCCCACAATACCTAAGACCCATCCTATCCAAATGCTGGTATAGTCGGTGCTGCGACATAGCTTTAGTCATAGGATCAGTCAGGTTCTCAGCAGAAGCAATTTTATGCACCGTTAAATCGCCTCTCCTAATAATCTCCCTGATCACATGAAATTGTTGCTCTATATGTTTGGATTTCTGCTGAGACCTAGGCTCCTTTGCCTGAGCAATGGCTCCATTATTGTTGCAGTATAGAGGGACTGCAGACTCAATAGAAGGAACCACTCTGTGGTGGAGTCCATAGTGATAGTCTGGTTAGAGCTCCTCCAGCTCACTGTCTCTGCATTACAAATAAACACAAACCCACTGATAGATTTCCTATCATCAATATATATCTAGAAGTCAAAATCAGTAAAACCATCAACCCAGATCCTTTATATATCAAAGCTAAATCTTTAGTCCTTCTTAGGTACTTTAGGATAGCCTTGACTGCAATCAGTGTTCCTAACCTGGATTAGACTGAAATCGGCTAGTCACACTAATCATATACGTGATATCGGGCCTAATACATAACATAACATACAGAAGACTCCCAATAGTTGAAGCATATGGAACCTTGCCCAACCGTTCTCTTTTCTCAGGTGTCTTAGGACACATCTCCTTGGAAAGGTGGATACTGTGCCATACTGGTAACAATCCTTTATTGGAATTAAGCATGTTAAATATCTTCAACACCTTTTCCAAGTATAGACTTTGGGACAACCCTATTATTCTCTTCGCTCTATTCCGATAGAGATGAATTATGGGAATATAGGTTGCCTCCCCTAAGTCTTTCATGTAGAATGTCTGGGATAACCATAGTTTTACATCTGATAACATTCTAATGTCATTACCTATCAATAAAATATCATCCATGTACAAGACTAGGAAAGTGATTTTGCTCCCACTAACCTTCTTGTACACATGGCTTCATTAAAACAATAATTCCAACTCCTTGAAGCTTGTTTGGATCCATAAATGGATCTCTTAGGCCTGCACACTTTTGAGCCATTTTGGGATTTGAAACCCATAGGCTATTCCATGAATATGTTATCCTCAATGTGACAATTAAGGAAGGTCATATTAACATCCATCTGCCAAACTGCATAATCATAATGTGTAATACCCTATAAATTTCTAACTCACGTGCATGAATAAATTCTCAGTATGTGGTCCATTAGTCTTGAATTGATGGGGAATAGTTTTAGAAACATAGTTAGAATGCAAATTTGAAACTTTTCCGAAAACTGGCGGTATCGGGGACACTGCCGAAAAATTAGCAGTCCGGTTAACAGAAGAATTTTTGAAGTTGACTTGGGGGTAAAATATGACCATAATTTATGTATAATTTTGGTAAAAAGAAAGAAGTGAAAATCAATTAGGAACACGGAAAAGTTAACAATGGCATTTTGGTAAATAAAGAGAAATTCAAGGTGAATAGTGGAAATGGATTGGTCAGAGTTACAGAATGACTCCAGAATTATTTTTATAAATAAGAATAAATTAAAATAAGCCTATTCACTTTTCACACTGATATCTAAATTCTGACAGAATTGTCAAAATAAATTTCAGAAGATTTAAGGACCAAAGCCTAAAGAAAGAAACTTGGAGGATCTAGTTATAATTTTACAACTACTTTGTCTTATTTGGGTCACCATTTTCATGGGTGAAACTTCTTCTTCCCCATTTGTTTCTTCATTTGGCCGTGACACCATTTTCGTTTCTTCCAAATTCTAGTTTTCATTTTTCTTATAGTTTTCTTTAGAATTTTAATGGAAATATACTAAATCAAAGTTGCTAAACTCAATTCTACCATCAATTTAAAGTGAGTAGCAAAGGATTGGGAGGAAAAACTTCATGAAGAATTCAGCCATGGTGGTGATTTTAGGTAAAGTTGTTGTTTTGTTTCATTTGATTAATGATTTAATGTTATTTTAGGTTCAATTGAATGGGTTTAGTGTTTAATTGCTTTAGATTATCCAAATTTGATTGAATTTACAATTTGAATGTTGGAATTAATGTTGTGAAGAATGAGTTTGTGAATTAGTGTTAGGAATTGCAAATTGATGTTAGAAATGATCAATTGGATATGAATGAACAACTAATTGATGGTTAATTTAATGTAGAATTGGAGATTGTAGAAACTGGATTTTCAAAGTAGCAAAAATTAGGAATTTTGGTGGAATTGGTGCAATTGGAGTGCATTTTGGCTAATTTGATCAATTGGTGAGTTTACAATACATCAATTATCATGTCTAAATGCTTGAATTGATTATTGGATACCAATTGTGCAAAAACCCTAATGGTGGTCGAACCGTACCTAGCCTATTTGTCTATTGAATTGTTTGATTTTCCTTGGTTTTTCCTTAGCTATTTGATCCATTTTAATGTTGTTTAAATTGTGTTTATTGATACCTTTGTGTTGTTGGACAATATACCTTGTTATTAGTTTGAATGGGCAAGTCAATTTTGCTCTGAACCCTAACCTATTGGCTTGCCATTGTATGTCACCTAATGTTTGATAAATTGCCTAGTTTATCTGTCATTGTCTTATTGGTTTGCATGCCATAGGCCTACCAATTGAATGCCATTGTCGACAGCGACATTGGCATGCCATTTGACCCACCAATTTCGGCCACCGAACCCTTGTTTGCTTCTTGCCTTTTCTTATTATCATACTTGATATTATTGATTGTATATTGCCTATGACATTGTAATTGAGCTCATTGAATATTGAATTGATTGATCCCAAGCCGATTACTATTTGATTGATTGTTATCCGGATGCCATTGTTGCTTATGGTATCCCTCGTTATTGACCCTAGTATGGTTTGGCATGACTTCCGATTTGACAAGGGAGTGGGGAAATATTGTCAACCTTGTGCACATTGTATATTTGTACCCTAGCTGGAAAGGATTATGGTCTTGGCCATAGGGCCTGATCAGCCTTATGCTTATATGATACTGGTGACCTATATGGTGCAGTGATATTAATTGATATGATATTGGTGACCTATATGGTCCAGTGATATTTGATTTGTCTGGTAACTGTATGATTTCTTTTCATACAGTCTGTCTCATTATCTGCCTTTCCATATATAACCGAGCTTATATATGATATTTCTTTGGTTTACTGTACCTTGATAGCCATTCTGGATTCTGTTATTTCTTTGACTGAAACCATTATTTAATTATACCTATTATTTATTGCGATGCATGTAAATTCACTGAGTATCATCCATACTCATCCTTTTGTTTGTTTACCCCATTTCAGGAAAGGAGTAAGTTGCAGAATCCCGACATCTGTCTTCCGTGGATTTCTGCTGCAGTTTATTCTATATAAATTATGGATTTCTGTATTATATTTGAGGTTTCTTTATTTAGCCGCTCCATGGGTATGTATGGGTTAGTTAGGAGATTAATATTACATATAATATATTGATAATTATATATTGAGTTATATGATGGTTCATGATGTGATATGTGAATGATACAGCCAACTGCAGAATGCTTGACAGGATAACATAATGAATAACAGAATTGCATAATTAATAGTACTGGATTATACGGGTGCCAGTCGCCATTAGCATTTTCTGTGCCTTAGGACCGTCGCGTCTCGGGAAACCTGGTTGTGACAGCCGGTCATGTACCCAATAAAGTTGTGTCGTGTCAAAAGTGTTATCAGAACAAAGGTCCTGCGACCTTCAGTATGTTTAAAGTTGGAAATTCTAGATAATCTAAGTTTTTGTAACATGCGGAGCATAGGATTCCTTTTCGTCTTATTGAGTCTCTTTTGCCTCTAATTCAGCATTCTCCTTATGTTGAATTGTTACTATTGTTAGTATGATTATGTGTAAAGGTTGTGTGTTTTGTTAAGTAAAATGAGCTCAAAGACCCTTTTCAAAATGAGGACAGATGATGTTGATGGTATCTTTTAAGTAATGATGATTCATTAGATGCTAAGATAAGGTCAAGGTAAGAATACGGTTAAATGCATTTTAAAAGAGTAAGACTGTGAAATCGTGTTTATTGATTTATGTGAAATCATGTTTATTGATGAATGTGAGAGAAACCTAAGGAAAAAAAATAAATCGAACTATGTGATTTTCTGAAATCTGATATTTTTATGTATGATATGGAAATGAGACTTCTAGGGAAGTATGATATAGGAGATTTATTTGGAATTAAGATTAATTATGAGCGTTGATTATATGAATATATAGATAACAATGAATGATAAATAATGTTATTTTATGATTTTGGAGCAATGATGTGAAATATGCTCGTAAATAAATAGTAAATAATTGATAATGAGTTCTAAGAATTAAAGAAGTAATATGAGGTATAGGTAAAATAAGGTATGTGAATTAGCAGTTAAAAGAAATTGTGTATGTTAATGAGTTTATTAAATAAAGGAATTAAGGGTGATTAAAGTTAATGAATAAGTTGAATGATAAATCATTGATTGAATGTCAGGAATATGAAAAGTGTTTAGAATGTAAGAATGTTCGTAAAGAGAATGATCATAAATCAAAGAATGTCTTTAATAAGTGAACAATGATGATTTAATAATGAGTTTCAAAATTTGAAAAGTTAATATTAAGAAATAGATGAGTAATGGATCAAAGTTCATAGTTAATGAAGTCATATAAATATTTAAGAATAGTGTTGAACTAAGGAATCAGATATTGATTGAGGTTAATATGTAAATTAATAAAGAGTAATTGGTGTTTAATATACAGACTTAAAGATTTATTTAGAGATGAACTATTTAAGTTGAGAAAGTTAAATTACGAAATCTATGGAATTTGGTAAGAGATAACATATATAGTAAAGTTAAGGGTTGGCAGATTAGTTATCATGTAAGTATCAATTAAAGATTTTAAGGCAATATAATAGAGTACGCAGTGGAAGTATAGTGTATATGACTCAGATAAGAGAATCATGTGTTAATATGAAAAATTTGAGGACGAATTTTGTTAAGGGGGAAAGAGTTATAACACCCAATTATTTTTTTATTAATTTTAAAATATTATTTTAATCAAAGAATAATTGTATTTTGAATAATATTTAATGAATATAAAAATATTTTTTAATTGTATAACATTTTATTATTATATAAAGCAAAAAAAAAAATTGGGTGTTATAGCCTAAGTTTTAATTTTGTAGACCTATTTGCAATCAATAATAGATTTATTTGGTGGTAAATCAACTAAATCCTAAGTATGAGTGCTTGTAAGAGCATAGATTTCTTCCATCATAACTTTATGTCAAAGAGGGTTAGTACTAACCTCACAATAGGTGTGAGGTTCGTATAAGGAAATAATAGTTGAATAACAATAATAATCACGAAGAGTAAGAGTAACACTGGATTGTCTTACACAAGTAGAATGATGAGGAGAAGAAGAACTAGACGATGAGAGATTAGATGGTGCAGAAGATTTAGCAGGATCCAAGGATGAATGGGAATCATCAGGAACAAGTGAAGCTAGAGCAGTATTGTTTGAGATAGGAGAACCCAGAAAATCATCATCAGAAAAAAGAATAGAGGGATTTGTTAAAAAAGAGAAAGGAACAAATAAAACCTTGAAAGATGATAGAGTAGAAAATATTTTATGTTCCTAGAATGTAACATGACAAGAAACTCAAAGACGCTGAGATAGGGGATCCCAACATCTATAACCCTTATGTTCAATCCCATATCCTAAGAAATAGCATAATCTAGCCTGGGGTTTTAGTTTTGTGTGTTCATAAGGCCAAAGAAGAATAAAACAAGCACTATCAAAAATATAGAGAGAAGAATAATCATGAGGTTGACCATATAAACATCCATAAGGAGAGATATTGCCAATAGTGGAAGTAGGAACTCGATTTATTGTATAAACAATAGTAAGAGTAGCTTTTCCCCAAAATGATTCAAGACAAGATGAGGATATGAGAAGAGATCGAACAATATCTAAGATATACCTATGTTTACATTTAGCACGACCATTTTGTAATTACTTGCTCCAATGGTACTCTAAACTCTTAGAAGCATTACTTGCTCAAGGGTTCAAGCAAGCACATTTAGATTCCTCTCTCTTCATTAAACAAACTGCTCACTCTTTTACAGTTCTCTTGGTTTATGTTGATGATGTGATATTAGGTGGAGACTCACTTTGAGATATTTGTTTTGTTAAACGATATCTTGATCATGTTTTCCACATTAAAGATCTTGGACCTTTGAAATTTTACTTGGGTTTTTGAATAGCCAAAAATGCATCTGGTATTTCCATTTGCTAGAGAAAATATACTTTGGAATTTTTAAATGAGAGAGTTTTTTTTAGGTTCTAAGCCTTGTACAACTCCTATGTTGCCTGTTGATAAGTCTATCTATGTAAGTGAGTCCCTACTTAAAGACATAACAGCTTACAAAACTTTAATAGGCAAACTTATGTATCTTACAAACACAAGGCCAGATTTGAGTTTTAGTATCCAACTTCTTTCACAGTTTCTCAATAAGCCAACTGAGGCACATTTGAAAGTTGTACATAGAATACTGAGATACCTAAAAGCATCCCATAGCAAGGACTTTTCAATCCAGCAGATTCCACAATTCAACTTCAAGGTTTTGCTGATTATGACTGGGGAACCTATCCTTTGACAAGAAAATCAGTCACTGGTTATTTGTATTCTTAGGCTCTTCTTTGGTATCTTGGAAGTCTAAAAAATAGACCACAATAGCCCGTTCTTCATCTGAGGCAGAGTACAGGGCCATGGCCTCTGCCACTTGTGAGCTTCAATGGTTGATGTATTTGTTAACTGATTTGCAGCTTCTTCATCCACTACCTCCTCTATTGTTCTGTGATAATTTATTTGCCCTTCACATTGCACATAACTCTGTGTTTCATAAAAAAAAACTAAGCACATTGACATTTATTGTCATGTGGTTAGAGAAAGAGTTCAAGTTGGGTTGCTAAAGGTTCTGCCAGTCTCCTTCTCTAATCAATTGGCAGATTTCTTTAATAAAGCACTGCATCTTCCTTTGGTTCCAATTGATTATTTCCAAGCTGGGTGTACTTAATCTGTACACTCCAGCTTGAGGAGGGGGGAGGGGGGTATTGATCATATATAAGTTGTTAAATTAATTAATTCTGTTTCTTAGCTTTCTTAGATCATCAGTTAGCTTTGTTAGAGTAGTTTAGTTTTCTGTTAAGAAGTTGCTGAGTTGTCCAAGTTTGTTACTAGAGATAGTTTCATTTTGCCAACTGAGTAATGCAACTGGATTCACGTGTATAAAGCTAAATAATGACAACAATGAAAATTTAGAGAAATCATTTCAATTCATTTCATTTTTCAGTAAATTTGAAAAAGTTGATATGGATTTTTAATTCTAATTTTAATTTTATATGGACTGTTAAATAATGGAATTAGAATTGTTGGGCTCAATTTCAATTCCAGATTTAATTTTTAGTGCTTCAAATAGGTTGTAAGTCTAAATAAAGATAAAAAAAAAAAAATTATCCTTAATTTTATTGCCTTTTAATAAAAATCATAAGAGTATTATTAACAACCAAAATTGTATTTATTAAACAATAAATAAATAAATCAAATCTTCATATCCTAACCTTGAACAAGTGTATAATAATCCAGATATCCAAACAATAAAGTGTCTTAATTAATTAGTGAGGCAAACGTGGGATTATAGTTGTTCGCGGATGGGGTTGATACAGTTTTATCATTACATTTAATTCAATTCATAGATTACGAATTAAAAATTTATCCTTCCAATTTAATTACGAAAAAACTAAAACAAATCCAATCCAATCCATAATTACAGATTAAATTAAATCGAATTATAAAATTTTATATTATATAGTTTGTATTTTTTTTTATTAATTACTATTCTATATAAAAAAAAAAAATAAAAACATATTAATATAGTCGATCAAAATATAAAAGATGTAATAATATAATATCGAAGGGAATATAATTTATTTTTAAAATGTAAGGGAGATTAGTATATTATGTCAAATCTCATTCGTTAAATAATATTTAAAAAATAAGATTTTTTTTTTAAATCTGAAATTTTTAAAAAAATATTTAGACATTTATTTTAACAATGATAAATTATTAAAAATTTCTTGTATTTAATAAAATATACAACTTACATTTATTATTTATTATAAAATAACTTTTAAAAATTAAACTAATCAAAATCAAAATATATAACTATTTTTATAAAATTTTAGAAAGTTATTGTTGATTTATTTTTTTCTAAAATAATCAATTTTTTTATAATAATATAAATCTAATTTTTATTTTTTTAAATTAAAACATATTTTAAAGTAATTTTTTTTCTCTGTATATAAGAAGATGAAATTTTTTTATTTTTTAAATAATATTTAAGAATTAAAAATTATACATATTTTTTATGAGACAATATCTTCATAGAAATTAAAATATCTAAAGTTAGAGTTTTTTAATAAATTTAAATACAATATAAAAAATTAAGTTATACTTAACATATTTAATATTGATATATATATAAATTTATTATAAATAAACTAAATTTAAGTTAATTTAAATTTTTTATACTTATTATAAATAAATGAAATTTAAGTTAATTTAAATTTTTTAACTTTGGTTAAATAAGTATGAATGAGCTTATTATTATATATAGAGAGAGAGGGAGGTTGAATTATATTTATGGATTAATATATGTAATATTCAATTTAATTTATAAAATACGAATTGAAATTTTTTTTAATCAACTTAGCAATGACACTTAATAAATTATAATTTGGCCGCAGATTGAATTGAATTAGGCTGGCAATTGATGAACTTCCCTACGTGGGACCCAAACCCGCATCCTCATTTCCTCGCGTGTCTATTCTTATTCCCATGAGAAATTTTGATTAATCCACGTATCCAATTTACTTCTTAAACCAATTAACTTCATCCATTTATTGAAATAAAAAAGTATGCTGTTCTGGACTTCTCGTCTCCCTTTGGAGCAACAGAGACAGAGATAGAGTCTATACACTGAAAAGAGAAATTAACTTCATTATAGGTGAATTGAATTTAGGGTTTCGGTTATTGATTGTGATTACGAACTGTGTACAGTGATAAGTAATTGTGAATATCATTGTATTATAATCATTTTCTGCTTTAAGAAATTGGATTGATTTTGGTTTTATTTTGTGATTTTATAGCTAATTAATCTCTTTGTTTTTCATTGTTTTGTTGATTTTAGGTGTTAATCTTCAATTTAGTTGGAAAATGGAGTCTCCTTTGATGGCTTTGCCTCAAAAGCACACGTCCTCTAGCGGTAACTCTCCCTCTCTCTGTGAAAACGCTGTTCTTTGCATGCTTGTATTTGTAATGTTACGTGCCTGTGGATTTCATAATGATGAAACATTTTGTTTTTGCTTTTTATTTTTACTCACATTTTGTTAATATTACTGTATTTTCCATTTTTCCCCAATTTTTTGTTCTAACTGTTGCCTGTATGAATTGCCTTTACTATTATTTTTTTCTTGTGATTTGGTTTGCCAAAATGTTGCAGTTTAACACAACTATCTGTTCACTATTGTTTGATTTATGTTTTGTTTGTTGATAGAATCATATTCAAAAGGACGGAAAAGGATAAAACTGTCTAATGATGGTGATGAATGCAGTAGCATGTCCTCTGCAACTAAGTGCATTGGAACTAAGGAAAAGAAAGTTGAATCCTCTGCTAAAGTTGTGGATTACTCTGATCCGTTTTCTATATCCAGCTTGATTGACAAGTTGGACTCTGGTAGATATGGAAGTGTCACGAAAGACATTGAAGCTCTCATTTCTCGAAAGCTTCAAGTGCTTGGCCCTTACCTCAAGAAGCATCCTATGCTTTCGAACATCTTACTGGATGGGAAAACGAGTCCAAGCAAAGATGCTTCTACAGCACAAGAAAATGTCATTGACTTGGAGGATGAGGTTGTTGTGAATAATCCTCCAGCACCAGCAAAAGCACCGGCACCAGGAGTAGCAGCAGCAGTAGCAGCAAGGCCTGTTGTGATTCTTGATTCTGATGAAGAAGACAGTGGAGATCATAGACCCACATATCCATTCCAGGAGGTTGTCTTGGCAAAGCCCGCTGGGCAATGTCTCATGGGTACAGAGGTATGTTTCTATTCTTTATGCAATTGGGAAAAAGGGCTAGGTTTTCTTCTCTTGCCTGCGAAGGAGTGGCCACAATCTAACTGTTGAAGTGTCTTGAGAGTGGAGGGTAGGTACGGTTGGGGGCATAGAGCACAACATCAAATGATTAATGAATAAATACTGATGTTTTATTCTTTTTGGAGTGGTTACTATATTCAGGTTGGGAACCCTGCAGAGAAAATAAGTCTTGGAAAGTTAGTAATTTCGGCTGCTGAATCCAATATCAAAAGAGAGAGAGGTATTTATGCTCGCGAAGCCGATATCAAGAGGGGTAAAGGCATTTTTGCTGTTGATTCTGATAAAGAGAGAGATAAAGGCATTTATGTTGGTGCTGAGAAGTATGATGATAATCAGTCTGAGCTTGAAGATGATGGCCTTGGAGATATTTGGAATGAGATGTCAGTGGCATTGGAATGTTCTAAGGTACTAATTTCTGTGAAACATTTGTAGAGGGTTAAACTAGGACCATCTTCTTGACCATCATATTTTTGGTCTAGCTTAGGCTACTATGGATATAACAGATGCATGTTAAAGTTTCTAATTTGATGTTATTAATTGAATGCTGAGATCCATGGTGTTCTATACTCACGGGAGATTTTTGTTTCATTATAAAGTGTATCATCATGTTAGATCTCAGGCTTTGATCTCCGGACTCTTTCTCTGGATTGAATATATGTATATATATATATATATATTCTGATGCTTACCTTGTACTTGGCTTTTCTTGTGGAAAAGAGTAGCCGAGAGTTTAGCTACAAACTGTCATCTAAATATTTAATCATGAAAATAAACTAATATAATTGGTGGTTGATCATGATGGAAGTGGCCATAATAACTTAAGCTAAAGTAATACATTGGCTGCTAGTTGTTCAACCTTCTATATAGCTAATTAAGTTTCATAGGTTTTTATATTATTCTTTGAATCATTCAAGTTGTGCAAGCTCTTTGTCATTTGTATTATTTGTCTGCACGACCTAGCTTAAAGAGAGACAGAATTCACAAATGACCCTTGATTAATTTGCTTTATTTACTTGTTTCAGACACTATGAATTCTCATCTCCTATTTTTCTTATTGGAATTAATAATTTCAAATTTTGATTTGAAGAATATTCCTTTCTATGTTCTTTTTTACATTCATATAAGATTTCCTGTTGTTTCTGGTAGGATGTTGCTGAGTATCCTTCCTCTGATGAGCACATGCTAGAAGATGAAGAATATTGTGAGCACTCTTTTGTTTTGAAGGATGATCTGGGTTATGTATGTCGCATATGTGGGGTAATTGACAGAGGAATTGAAACCATAATTGATATTCAGTTTAACAAAGTAAGGTCCTCACTTCTGTGTTCTTGTTTTATTTCATAATATGGCACTTCGTAATTTCCAATTTTGATGAATTTTATTCACACATTGATTTGAATTACCAAGTAGTGCATGTATACTAAGTTAATTGATACTATCAAGTAATATGTTGTTTTGATACTATCAAGTAATATGTTGTTTTCTTTGATTTAATGCTTTTTTTTTTCCTGTTTTATGAGTCATTCTGGCCTATTTGAGACCTAACTGTTACCTTAGTGCATGCGGTCTCCTGTTCGTGCACAGAGCAGGCAATAAACTCTATACTTTTCAATTTCCAATCTTTATGAGTTTTATTCACATATATTGATATGAGGTGCCAAGTAGTGCATATATGCTAAGTAAGTTAATGTTATCAGGTAATATATTGTTTTCTTTGTGATAATTATTTTTTCCCTGGTTGATAAGTCATCCTAGGTTATTTGAGACCTAAGTCTCCTGTTCATGAACAAAGCAGGCAATAAACTTGTTAAATTCTTGGGGTGGCTACCTTGTGGTTGTGATAGGAATTTGAATTTTGGTTGAGGCTTCATAATGTCAAGAATCCAGGATGTCATACCAGTCCCATGAATGCCTTTGGGTTGTCTTGTTGTTTTCTTTTAACAAATTATCCTTTCTTTGTGCGCATCTTCAGATATTTTGCTAATCAATTGAATATTTTGGTAATCAATTGAATATTTTGCTTATCAATTGAACCTAGCATCTTAATTTTAAGCATTAGACATACCTTCTTGACACCATGAGGCACTTTTACAAACAAAAGTCCTTCTGCATAGAAAGTATGGCTTGTCAGCTGGGCATATCTATAAACATGCTTAGTTTCTGTTTTTATAATTATAAATTTCTTCCAAATTTTTGTTACAGTAGAGAATGCCTTCCGAAATGTCAGAAAAATGGGTTTTTGGTGAAATTTTTACAAGTTAAATCTGAGGGTGCTTTTCATCTTCTTGTCCTTCATTTTGTGTAAATTTTACATACTGATGTATAATTACTCAGTATTTTAATTGTGAGGTTAGCAGACCTTTCTTTTAGTCATGTTTTTCTGATGCAAATATTACATGTTGCAATGTGATCCAGTAAATATAGGCCTTAAGTGGAACCTCATTGAATTCCTGTATTCTCTTGGCTTGTTGCCTTTGCTTTTCTTTCTATACTGACCAATGGATATGTACTGGAAGTGTCACAACAATAGTACATATCAATTACTTGGCTAATCGCTGCTTGTTTTGATTTTTCCTGACTTTGATCTGTTTTTTCTTTTCCTTTTGATTCAGAAAAAGAGTATGCGGACTTATGCACCTGATTCTCGGAGTACCAAGGACAGAGATTCTAATGTTCTTGGAGTTGATTTATCTGAAGAGGATTTGCTGGTAACTGACATCTCTGCTCATCCAAGGCACATGAAGCAAATGAAACCACACCAAGAAGAAGGGTTCAATTTTCTTCGAAGTAACCTGGTAGTCGATAATCCTGGAGGTTGCATCTTGGCTCATGCTCCTGGATCTGGAAAGACATTCATGATCATCAGTTTTATGCAGAGTTTCCTAGCCAAATATCCACAGGCTAGACCTCTAGTGGTGCTTCCTAAAGGAATTTTGGCTACATGGAAAAAGGAGTTCCAGATATGGCAAGTTGAGGATATTCCGCTGTATGATTTTTACAGTGTGAAAGCAGATAGTCGGATGCAGCAACTGGAGGTCTTGAAACAGTGGGTCGAGGAGAAGAGTATCCTTTTCTTGGGGTACAAGCAGTTCTCATCTATTGTTTGTGACAATACAAACAACATGGTTTCAGCTAATTGTCAAGAGATCTTGCTTAAGAAACCAACAATTCTAATTTTGGATGAAGGGCACACTCCAAGGAATGAGAACACTGATGTTTTACAATCCCTAGCTAAAGTGCAGACGCCTCGAAAAGTTGTTCTTTCTGGAACTCTTTACCAGAATCATGTCAAGGAGGTGTTCAATATATTGAATCTTGTTCGTCCCAAGTTTCTAAGGTTGGATTCTTCCCGACCTATTGTCAAGCGCATCATGAGCAAAGTGCAAATTCAAGGTGTGAAGAAGCATCTCAAGACAGGGGAGACAGTTTTTTTTGACCTGGTAGAGCACACCATACAGAAAGATCAAGATTTCAGAAGGAAAGTGGGCATCATTCAAGATCTTCGAGAGATGACCAGCAAAGTCCTTCACTACTATAAGGGAGATTTCTTAGATGAGCTTCCGGGACTTACTGATTTCACTGTAGTGCTCAACCTTTGTTCAAGACAAAAGCATGAAGTTGAGAAGCTGAAGAAGTTGGCAAGGAAGTTCAAGAGAAGTTCTGTTGGAAGCGCTGTTTATCTGCACCCAAAGCTGAATGCTGTCTCTGAAAATTCCACCATGACTGATGATAAGATGGATGAATTTTTGGAGAAGTTGGATGTGAGAGATGGGGTAAAAGGCAAATTCTTCGTAAATATGTTAAGTTTGTGTGAGTCAGCTGGAGAGAAGTTACTGGTTTTTAGTCAGTACCTCACACCATTGAAATATTTAGAGAGACTAGCTGCAAAAGTGAAGGGCTGGGTTCTAGGAAAAGAAATTTTTGTGATCTCAGGTGAATCGAGTTCTGAACAGCGGGAGTGGTCCATGGATCGTTTTAACAATTCCACTGATGCCAAAGTTTTCTTTGGATCAATTAAGGCTTGCGGAGAGGGAATTTCTTTGGTTGGGGCATCACGCATCATAATCTTAGATGTTCATCTAAATCCGTCAGTTACACGTCAAGCAATAGGACGTGCATTCCGTCCAGGCCAAAAGAAGAAAGTGTATGCTTACCGGTTGGTTGCTGCAGATTCACCAGAAGAGGAAGATCACAGCACTTGTTTCAGGAAGGAAGCAATTGCAAAAATGTGGTTTGAATGGAATGAGTATTGTGGATATCAGAATTTTGAAGTGGAGACAGTTGATTTGAAAGATTGTGATGATCCCTTCTTGGAAAGTCCCCAGATAGCTGAAGATGTAAGGGTACTGTACAAAAGGTTAGCACACCCTGCCCTTGTTCTCTTGATATCCTGTTCGCACATCTCTCGGTTGCTCTGCCTTACAATTATTTTCTAATATTTTTCAGGTAGTTCCTGACTTGGGAGGACTGAAGAACTTGAATAGGCAGAAGTAGTTATTTGCTTGTTTTCTCACTTGGTCTGTATAGCATTTACTCCTTGGCCCTTGCAAATGTTCTTTGAATGCTTTAGATTTCTGTTAATTTTCTCATCAAAATATATATCTTAGCTGAGGGAGTTTTCCAAAATATAATATACTCAGAATCGGCCTTTGTTCTGATTAATGACTGTACAGGGAACATAGAACTTGAATGCATGAAAACTCTTAAATTCCAGTTTAGCTGTCTTGTGATTTTATGGTATTGCTCTTATATTGAAAGCATGGCAAATTCTCTTCACTGACACTCTTCATCCCCGAAATATGAAATGTTGAAGAGATTTATTTTGTAAACAGCACGAAAACATAACTTCTACTGAATGTTTAGTTTTTATATTATTATTGTTATTTGATTCATTTTTTTTTTAATTCTTTTGAGCACTGGAGAGGAGAATTATGTATTTACCGATTGGACTACGTCTCGATGTATATTTGATTCATCTTTTAACATTGTCTAATGTCTATGCTTAAACTTAATATTCCGAAACTGGTTAGTCAATATTTCTCATAAAATTATTTCCCTATTTTTTTTAACTTAAACGCCAATGTTGATTTTTTTTTTTTTTTTTTTTTTTATTTTAGATGAAAAGCATAACTTTATTGAACTGATGGACTGATGGATAATCAATGTTGAATCTAATATGTTTAGGACTTATTTGGATCATCTTGAGATCGAAATTCAAATAAAAATGGATGTTTAAAATTTTAAAATTTTAAAATATTTTTATTTAAATAAAATTTATTGATTAAATTAATAATTATACTTAAAATTATTTAAATATAAAAAGATATAAAAAATGTTTGTGGATGAAAGTAAAAAATGAATTCTATTCCAAGAATTGTATCTCATTCCCAATCTTAAAGTGAACCATTCATATTTATGCTGCCAAAGCTATTGTAATTCTAAAGGAGAAGGTGAAAAGAGGGTAACAATTCCTTCTCATTACCTCTCGTAAAATGAAATTCATTACGTTCTAAATTATGGTGTAAAAAATTTTCAACTTGTATATGAAATTGTTTCACTTTTTTTTTTCCCCCTCATCTTTGATTGTCTAAGACAACTTAAAACGTCATCATTGAAGGATATGAATTTATTTGTCCTTTCATAATTAAATTTCCTTCGTTTCCTTCCCCAGCCATCCAAACAACATAAAAGGAAAATATTCTCCTCCCTTCCATTAATCATCTCATTTTCAGTTCCCAAACAAAATTAGATAATGATTTTCAATTTCCCCTTCCATCCTTAAACTTCCCTTGTCTTTAAAAAAAAAAAAATCCTCCCCTTGTGGCCATGCGAAGTATATCAATTTCCTGCCAATAATTAACGCATGTAATTCAAAGGTTAAATAGATTAATAAAAGAGTTGATTTTTTTTTTATTGATCATGTTCAATTCATAAGATCGTATTATAAATGAAAATTATTTTTCATTTAGGAATGTCGTAATCCTAACATAAATGATCTATTTTAATCTTGACATGAATGGTATTTAAATTTTCTAATTCTAATGTGAATGGTCTATTTTTTATTTAATAATCTCTTAATTTCGATATGAATAATTTACTTTTACCTGAAAAAAGTATACTTAATATGATGTATACAAGTTGGCTTGCGAACCATACAGATGAAATATACCCATTTTTAAATTTTGATGCTATTTGAATTTCCATTGGTAACTGGGAAATCCAAATAGGAAATTTGAGTTTCTACTTGTATTACACATAATTCGTCTCTCTACGTTACTATTATTCCCCATAAATTAAAAAAAAAATGAATTAATAGTGAAGAAAATAAAAAAGAAGCTAAAATATTTCATTAGGTTTTTTCTTTTCATTATATCATATTAAAAAAAATATTAACTTGAAATTGCCTAATCACAACCTCTTGTTTATGCAAAATAAGAATATAAAGGCTACTATGATTTGATAAAATTTTGTTAGTTATTATTGGTGAAACGTTAAATGATGAATAAGATTAAATTTTGTTTTTAATATATTATTATATATCTTAATTATTTTTATTTTTATTTTTTTGTTTTCAATGCGTGATATGAGTCGCAAAAATAATGAAATTAGAAATTGAAAATTACAAGTAGTTTCAACGTCATGCTAAAGATGACATTTAAATTCAATTTATACAGTAAGGGATGCTGCAAAAGCTTGGCATGCCTTACCTGAAGAGGTGAAGAAACATCTTACAAGGAAAGAGTCAAGGAATTCTATATTAGAATGCTAAATTGTTGTTAACTAGCTCTATCCAATCATTGAATCAAAGTAATCATACGCATCAAACATCATAGAAGACTATTCAAATTAGCATACTACATTAGAGAAAAAGACCTTTGAGATGGTCAAAATAATACTCGACATCCCTGAAATGGAAATCGCAATGATCCCATGAACAGGAAGCATCTCTGTGCGCGCGCGCTTGTCTGAGTGATGCCTTTGAAACAACAAACAGCAACCAATAACATGTCACAGAAGCAGAAGTATCTTAAGAGGTCATTGTCAAAATCACAAATCAGCCAATTCTTACCATCTTTATTTCAAGCCAGGATTTTCTCTTTTTCTTTCAATATCAAAGTTGTTGCCAATTGTACACTTTCCTTCCAAATATTAGACAAAAATATGTATCTTTACAAATATGCTAACCTTCCAACCAATACTTTTCATATACTACAATTGTGTTCTATGCACAACCCTTCCACCACTTAAAAGTGAGATGAATCTTCCTGAAAGAACACCGAAAGTCGGCTGCTACTGTCCCAAATTAATTCAAATGAGACCCGTGTAAATATTTCATGCAACGAAATCGTGTAACAAATGAGAGGAATTGAACCTGTGTTGCCTGTTCCCTGGATTCAGGCATTCAAAATCTGTAGTCTCAGCCCCAACAGAAGATGCTGCTGCACTGTAGATATCATCCCCTCTCATGGAAACGAAACTGTGATGGGTTGTTCCAGACATTGGTAGGCTACCACCCTCACAGTGCTGCAACCCGAGTGTAAGAGACACTCCACTTCCACTCCCAAACCTGCCCACCTCTGACATTTGATAAGCAGCTGCTGCTGCTGCCATAAACCTATCGCTACTCCCATCAGAGTGAACAATGGCATCAGGGAAGAGACCACAGTCATCCACTCTCTGCCTTTGCTCCTCCCTTAGCTTTAGTAACCCATATTCAGTAATCGCCTCTCCATGTGTCACATTTTGGAAATTGCTTCGTGCACTTGATCCTGCCATTTCTAAATCAGGAACATGGTCAGATTTGGAATCCATCAATTGTCCAGCATTGCATCTTTCAGTTGCGGTTGAACTCGCGCTTTGTTGCATATCTTCCCCTGTATCTTCATAGGTCCTCATATCACCTTTTGTTGCTTTGACTGCATTTTCAGAAGAAGAATTAGAGTCCATCTCAGGATCACCATTCTCTTCTTTGTACATCTCTTCAACCATGGGCTTCCAAAGACGCACCCGTGCATTGATAAACCAATTGGAGACCTGAGCAAGACAACAGATGTGTCTTGGAATTTAATGAATGGAACACATAAAACTGCAGAGCAACATCATGAGTGATATTATCTGGATAGTTATGGCCCAAGTTTAATAGTGTTGAGAACTGAAAGCCATAAGAAAAAGCTTCTGGATCCATGCAAATCGTAAGTACTATTGGATGACTCGTACCAACAATTAATAAACATTAGCAGATATAGCAAACATTTTCAGAACCACCAAATATCCCTGAACAATTAAAGATGATAGGCAGGATCCACTCTCCCAATATCTTGTGGAAAGTGATACTGAATTTACACCATTTAGTTGCATGAGACTTGCATATTCATTCAAATATTGACTCACGTCTTTTCTAAAAGACAGTAGCAACTGTTGAATCCAACAAAATTCATACACTCTTTTTCATATCTATGAAGTTGCCACTATTCTTGAGCTTGTTCTATGCAACAGACTTTTCAGCAACTACCCCTATCATTGAGTTCGCTTGAACTCTCTCAAGACTATCTCAACTAAGTCCAGCCTGATATTTCCTACCACCCTAGTTTTGCATACTTAGATGCAGTTATTTCACAAATTTTCAAAATGCATAAACCAAATTTCTGGCATAGAAGGACTTGTGTTTTGATTGACTCATGATAAATAAAAGCTCACTAGTCTGCCATGTTGATTGTTACATAAATATGTTCAATTCATTTTACCTGACTTCTAGTCAAGCCTGTCTGCCTTGCCAGCATGATCTTATCAGAATCCTTTGGGTAACTGGTAACATCAGAAAAAGCAATTACTATAATTGACGATGTCTTCACAGGAAATAGCAAACAACATAATTGAAAGAATAATAGAAAAAGCTGTTGTTGAAGGATTTACGGATGAAGGAAATGCTCAAACAGCCAACCACGAAGAATTGAAACAGAGCTTTCAGGTAAACCCCTTTGTGGCCTCCATGCTTGTTGCTGCATCATGCCAAGCTGCTGAAGAGCCCTCTGTTGCCTAAGCTGCTGATCCACATATCGGAGACGAGTTATTCCAATCCCTTTGCCATTTTCTGATGTTTCTTGCTCCCCGAGGCTTTTACGGGTTGCACGAATTTGTCCACTTATTGCATCACGCAAGCACCTAAAGTGGCGGGATATAGTCTGGAGGGCAAGTGCTGTATATGGTTTAGCTGCCCCACATCCTGCTATCACATCAAATGATGACACCACAATCTGCATCTGATGATAATACTGTTTGTACCTTCTATCAACCTGTGAAAATAGAAGACTCATCATTACACCTCAGGAAAAGAGCTCAAAATATTAAATTGATGAATCATGAAAATGTATCTGAGCCTTGATTATACATTAGTCCGGTACATTGAAAACCATTTACATAAAAACATAATTGTCATACCAAAAGAATTACAACACAGATTAACAATAATAATATTACATGGATCATAGTATTTTTAGTCAGATAAGCCTGTTGCAAAACAAAAGGTGGACAGAAATGGACACACACATTGCTGTATTCTATGAAATAAGAAGGAACCAGAGATGCAAAGACATCATTGTCTAATCCAATGCAACAAATTTTTTGAGGGATGTCTTGTACTTGAGGCATTGCTTTTCTAGAATCTAGACTTGGCTAAGGTGTAATAACTCTATACAATGCAAACAAATAATCACTTACATATGAGAATGCAGAACACGAAAAGTAGTGCCAAGGTGCCACCTGCTCCTTCCCTAGAGGGTAGGAGGGTCGAGGGTGTTTGTAAAGATCCTAAGTTTGGTCGAGTGACAATGATCTCCTCTTGTACCCAAAAGAAAATTATTGCTAAAGCTATCCGGAAACACCTAATGCAGAGCTCAGTATCTCTAAGAAGAGAACTTTCTTTCCTAATTCTACTTAAATGAACATCTCCACAACAAAAAGAATGCAACATTCCCATTTAATACATACAGTAGCATGAGCCATGAGACCATTGTAGCATGAACAGTGAAAGAACTACTAATCAACCGCTTAAGGAACATAGTAGCGTGAACCATGACAGACATCTACACCTTCAGCTGTAATAAGTAGAACATTTAAGCAGGATTTTTCTGTGTGACAACTTCTAAGTAAACAAACCAGAATCAATTTCCCCTTCCTTGTACTTGCAAATAACAAATTATAAAGCCAATCATGCACCTCGTATTTCTTCTTCAGTTGGTGACTGCTTACAAAAGCATAGACAGACAGATAGAGAGAGCTAAACATTTATCAAGGTAAACGAAGCCAAACTGTAAATAAGAATTTATATTTCAGTCACCATAATTCTGTAATAATTTTTGAGAATAATAAGCTACACCAATGCAGAGAAAGATACATGAACACATCCATAGTCAAGATACCAGACAAGTAGGAAGCAGAAATATGAACTCAGGAATAGGCTCAGGAACCAATAATCTACTGCTCTTACCTCATCCAACATGGACAAAAGCTTTGTCAACTTATTCTGCAATTCTTGTCTTTCAGCATGTGAAAGCTCACTTGGCAAGTCATTGGAGGATTCCCGATTGTTTGCAGATCCATTCTCCAATTTGCTATCACCATCCTTTGAACTATTCATTCCATGCTCATTTGTGCTTTGATTTTTCTCTTTGTCAGGCTGCTTTAGAGCCTTCCGGACATTAACAACTTCATCAAGCAGTTGTTGTGCTGCCTTGAGGTACTTAGAATGCGGGATAGTTCTTGCAATACTCGTCATTCCATATGGAGATAAATCTCCCTTGTTCGAATCTTGATCACCTCCAGAGAAACCAGGTGGCAGATATTCTGCATTTTTTGACTGTGCATCTCTAGAAAAGCCATTCCTGCCACCACCCTCACCCATAATTGATGGATTGGGACTTAAAAAAGAAGCCAGACCTGGATTGGGATTCCTGTAGGGGATGGAGGGCATCTGCATTCCAGATGGAATTTGTGTACCGAGGCTAAGGGACAAGCCCTGACCTTGCAAGTTCTGTCCACTATGAAGAATGCTGGAAGGTCCACCCATTGAATGCATAACTAGCATCTCATTTCTACCATCCCTCCATGCATCAAAACCATGCTCCCCAATTCGTGATCCACCAAGATTTGACAAGATTTCTTGCTGCTGTGGAGTTGAATCTGAAGCCTCCATAGATTGAATTTCAATGCAGTTGTTTTGCTGCTGGGAATTCCCAGCCAAGGTATCCGAATATGATCCAGCATTCATATACATCATCATATTGCCGGGAAGAACCGGTGCCTCTGGATATGAACCTGGCATATATATCATTGGCACAGCATCTCTTTGGTTATTTGAACTAGCATAATAAGTAGCCATATTTATTTGGTCATGAAACTTCCTGCCTGATTACTTGTGTCAGATTATATAATCATCCGAGAAACTGAAAAAGAACATTAGAAACAGCTTCATTACCAACAACTCTGACCATGTTTCAATCCCAAAAAGAAAAAGGTACAGAATTTGAAGTTGATAAGCGTTCACTAGCAAATATACTCCACATAAACAAGTCACCAAAATCATATGCAAAAGAAGCAAACAGCAAAAAGCCAAAAACAATAGACACCATAAGCAAATACTACTAGAATCCATATTTATTTACTATCATGAGCCGAAGCCATTATTGGGTGGCTAACATGTTCTTGTTTACATTGGTCAACAGGCAGTAATACTGATAAATAAATCATAAGAAGAATCAAACACCAAAAGTAAATAATCTCATTATCATATATCATTTTCATTGGGTTGAAGCATTTCAAAGAAAAAATATTGACACGAGTTACAAGTATATCAGAGACAAATCTCCAGTTTCAATACAATCAAAAGCAAATATTTATCCTAATCTAGCTCAAGAGACCAAAAAGAATTCCCCTTTAAGCACATGTGAAACAAGACCTAAGAATAAGGGAAATAGAAAATTAAGAAACTTCAAAGAAAATCCAAGAGAACTATTTAAAAACAAAAGCTATCAGATATATGCTCAACAAGCAAAAGAAAACATAAAACGAATGCAGAAAGCAAGACAAAAACATTATCTGCAAATCCCAATAGATATTCAATTAAAAAATTAAGTACAAGTAACAATCTTATAATCACCATCCTTACCTCTTCTTCCTTCAGAGAGAGAGAGAGAGAGAGAGAGATGAAAAAAGAAAGAAAAATAATAAAATAAGAATTAAGCAAAAAGGGGATAAAAGTCCAACAAATTGAACAATAAAAAATTACCTGGAAACCAGTAACACTTGTGGGTGTTTTGGGGAACAGAAAACCTCAAAGACACCAATCGATCCACTGATACACAAATCTGATACCAATATAACAAAGCAATAACAACCAATATTTCACTTTTCATTACACAATACAAAAACCAATTAGACTTATGCAAACAATTACAAAGAATATACAACAAAAAAAATTTAAATAATAATAATAATAATAATTCTTTTTTTTTCTAAAACAGAAAAAGGATAAAAAAAAAAAAAAAAAAGAAAGTGATAATTGGAAGTAGCAATGAATTTCTCTCACTTTTGATCTTTTTCTCTCATCATAAATTCTCTAGCCATCATTCCATGAAAACCCCACGTGAGCATCTCTCTCTCTCTTTCTCAAAGACTCAAAGAAAATGATAACTTTCTCTTTCTAGCTCTATCTTTTGAAATAGTGTCTACTTTTTTGCAGGTTTAGGGCTTTTGGATCTTTGCTTGAAATTGAAACCCCAGTTTGAGCAAAGTGGTTGATGCTAATTGACTTCTTTTTGTTGTTCTTCTTGTTTGTTGTTTGTTGTGGGTATTGCTTCTTGAAGTTTGTTCTTGTTGTTTTTGCAAGTTCTTGGTCTTTGGATGGGTTCTTTGGCTGTTGAAAGATTTTGTTTGGTTAAGGAGTTCAATCTCTAACTACCAGTTGGTAGACCTAAAATCTAAAACCCTCACTTAAACCCCATCCCAAACACCATCCCCATCTCTCTCTCTCTCTATTCTCTCTCTCCAAACACCTCTTTCTCTGTCTCTCTTTCAGGCTGTCTCTCTCATCCTTGAGCATGGATGATGGAAGGTATGGCTTTGCTGCAATATCCACCATATAAGCATATTCTATTCTTTTTTGTTTGTTTTTTTATTTATTTACTACCCAAAAAAATATTATTTTTTTAAATATATACATATAGTATTTATTTATTTAATTTATTATTTATTTGTTTGTTTGTTTGTTTTATTAGATTTTCTAATGTAAGAGGAGCACCATTAGGTGCCCATATCACTATATTTGTCCTTTTGTTCTAACTAATGTTTATGTTTTTGCTTTGGGGTCTGTATTTTGTTGTTTTTCTATTTCTCTCCCCTTTCTCTGGTTTTTATATTATTTTCTGTCTATAATAATTTTTGAATTAGACTTGACCCACCAAAAATAAGATTAATTATTATTTTTTTTTATAAAATAATCTAATATACTAAATTACTCTAATTTTTTAAAAATACACTAACTCCATCTCTGATCAATATCTCAATATATTAATATATCTTTTGTTTAATTTTTTGAATATTCAACCTAAAATAATTAATAAGGATTATAAAAAAAATATAAATGTCTTTATTTTTTATTTCTAATTAATTACATTTTATTTTTACTTTAAAAAATATTTTTTAAAGTTAAAAAATTTATTTTCATATTTTTTGAAAATTTTAAAAATAAAAATAAACAAAATTATTTTTTATAAAATATTTTTTTTTATTTTAAAAATAATTTAAGAAGAAATTAAATTATTTCTTTTTAAATTTTTTAATATAAATAAAAAAATTATTTTCATATTTTTGACAAATTTGAAAATAAAAAGTAAAAGTATTTTTTATTTTTTATTTTCAAATTTTTTATTTTTTAAAAAATAAAATAAAAAATATATTTATTTATTTTATTTTCAAAGTTGTCAAAAAATATATTTTTTAATCCTAAAAAAAAATTAAAGTAAAAATAAGATCTAATTAATTAAAAATAAAAGATAGGAGTATTTTTATCTTTTTACTGCTCTTGTTAACAGTAAAGTTGGAAAGAAAAATCTAGTAGTATATTGTAACATTCACCAAGGGGGAGTTAATATATTTTTAAAAGGTCATAAAGAGTTAGTGTATTAAATTATTTTACAAGAAAAAATTATAATTAATCCCCAAAAATATAAACTAATTTCAATATAAGGATTATATTTATATGTGAAAAATAAAGAAAGTATTTATATTTTTACACCTACTAAAATAATAAATTCATTTATAATAAACATTTAAAAATTAATTTGACATAAAAGTAACTAAGAATTTTTTTTAATATTTTTTAAGTTTGTTATGGTTAGATTTTTTCTATTATTTCAAAATTAATGTTTTTAATTTATAAAGTATAATATATTTTAATTTTAAATTATCATATTATAAAATATTTTAATTTTAAATATAAAATTTAAGTTTGTATGATAAAATTTTAATCTCAAGAATAATTTTTTTTTAAATATGATAATTTGAATATTTATAATAAATATTGATTATGGTAAAACAAAATTAAAAAATATTATATTATTTTAGTCCTTTCTCTGTCTTCTTTTTCTTTGGATTCTCTATTAGGTATATAAAGGGGATAACTTTCCCTCTCTCTAAATCCTATATACCATTAAATAATTAAAGATAATAATAATAAATGTGGTTTTTAAGGGATTTTTAAACTATGCAAATTAAACTTGATTATTGTTCAAAGTTTAAATAAATTTGTTTATTAATCTCCAATAAACTAAGTTTCAAGCGCAACTTTGTATATTGCTATTTAAATATTTATTATAATATAAAACAATATTTCAAATTACAAATATTTAAATATTTAATTAAGATAATAAGTGATTTAATCAAATTTAATTAGACTTATTATTAAATTTGTTTAAATGCAAACTCGTAATTAAAATTAAGTTAAGTGAGTATTTGGTAAAAAAATTTAATGTAGCTATTAGTTTTTTTATTCTCAATAGCTGAATTATAGCGTTTAATTACTGATATATATTAACTGTTAGATAGTTGTTAAGTAGTCAAATAATTTCTATTTGTAAAAGTTTTAAATTAATTTTTTTAAAATCATATTTTTTAATTAAAAAAATTAAATTATCTATTGAAAATAATATTTAAATAAAAAATTAATATTTATTTTTAATGGTCATTGAATATAGTAATAGTTAATAGCTAATAATAATTTTATCAAATGCCTGCAATAATAAGCTATTAGGTAACAAATACCGGTTTCCAGCTAACAGTTATTAGCAATCATGATTGTTAAAATTGAATCGAACCGACCAATGGAACCAAAAAATAGGAATTGAACCTAATATCTGTTCAGCCAGTTCTCATTTACTTGTTCTCTAAAAATCAGTTAAAAACTGGTGAATCGATCGAATCAAACTGGTTTTTTTAGTGAATCGATCAAACAGAATTGATTTTTTTATTCGAGCAGGTCAGTTTTTTTTTTTTTTCGATAAAAACGAAGTCATTTTTGTCAAGTAAAAATAACATCGTATTGAGTTAAAAGAAATTAAAAGAATTTTAACAATTTCATTTCAATTTTATCCCACGCCAAAAACCTACCTGACATCAAAATCATGATCCTATTACATGTTATCATATTACATAAGTAAATGTTTGAACAAGTAAATATTTATAGCTTATTATATTTATAACATTTAATTTAATGTGATTGGATTGATACCATAAAAAAATATTATCTTATATAAATTCTTGATTTATCCATAATTATATTATATTTATTTTCATCATATATATAATAAATGTCAAATTATATATACATATATTTATGTATTGATTTTTTTTCAGTTTAACCAATTTGACTTCGATCGAACATCTGACTCTCTGCATTCATCGATTTTTTAACCAGTTTGATTTTAAAAATATTTTTAGTAACAGCAAATAACTACTTCGAACAACTAAATCAAACGATATCTAAATATGATATTTTGCGATCGTGACAGATCTAGATTTTTAATGCTGTGAAGTGAAAATATACATATAAAAATAATTAAAAAAAATTAATTAAAATGTTTTTATTTAAATAAGTAATAAAACATATATTTTTTTTATATCTTGAATATATACTTTTTCATGAATAAAGAATATATTATTTTATGGGTTAATTATAATTTCTCCCCTGTAAAATGATCCATTATACTAAGTTCCTTCTGACATTTTAAAAATATATTAACTCCCCACTGACGAATATCATAATATACTATTAGATTCTTCCGTCCAATTTTATCATTAGTCAACCCTTAGTCAACTATACAAGGGTAGTAAAAATACCAAAATGCCCTTATCCTTTATTTTTAATTAATTACATTCTATTTTTGTTTTAAATTTTTTTTAAGGTTAAAAAATTTATTTTCATACTTTTGACAAATTTGAAAATAAAAATATTTTTTAAAAATATTTAAAAAATATTTTTATTTTATTTTTTAAA
>CANXYC010153384.1:0-11814 GCA_948193065.1 Aleurites moluccanus | reverse complement strand
TGAAATGACCATTTTACCCCTAGTTCACCAAAAGTTCAAAATTACCCGATTTTGTCCTAACAACCTTTAAACCACTTCTATCCATAAAATCACTTCATATAACATGTATATCTATTAATTTCATGCATAAACACATTGCATTCGCAAGTCAAAATTAAAGAAAAAATTTCCCCCTAAGTTTCCCCTTTTAAGGTTTAGGTTAGGTTTAGCCTAAGGTGTTACAAGAGGTTAGGGGAGAGTTTTTACTATAACCCCACAGCAGGCCTGGGGTTCTCCTGACACAGTTGTTGGTATGGTTTCTTCTGAAATTCCTAGTTGTGAACAGAGTATTGAGCCCTAAATTTTGTGGCCTTAAAGTCAGAAATTGGAAAATCATAAAACATAAAAGTTATATCTACATGTGTCTAGATTATATGTGTACAATTAAGTTTTGCCAAATTCGTTCTGTCTTATGAGATACAAAGCCCTGATCAGGACTGGCTCGGGTTAGGGTTTCCACTGAGATACCCTATTGAGTTTTGTATTTTATAGGACCTTAAGATCTTATTCATGGGAAACTCAAAACATGAAAAATATTCAGTTATGTCTTAGATAAAAATTGTGAAAATATAATGGGAATTGGACACTTACATACTGAGTTATATATGAAAGAGTGAAGACTGTTCAGGAAAAAGTTGCAGGCTGTTTGCGGGCTGATTGCAGAGTTGCAGGCCCTAGTTTAGAAATTCACCATAAATTGTGTAGTGACCAAAATGGCCTCAATTTCGGATATGTTAGCATGTGATATGTCTAGTTTAATTAGGAAAATAATTGAAATAATTGGCTAAGTGTAGTGGGAGATATTAGTAAACGAACCAGGATTGTCAAAACCTGAGATTTTGATAATTAAGGGGTTTTTCAAAGTTACTTTAGAATTTGTACAATTTAACATTGGATTGAACCTAAATTGTGTTTAAATTGTATTATAGCTTCAAGAGGAAAAGAAAATGAAGATTAAGAAGGGAGCTTAGTTTGGGTGTTTTAGTTTATAAGGTGAGTAACTATATATTACTTCATTTGTAATTGTTCCCAATTCTAATTATTGAAACCACCTTGTAAGTTAATAAATATTGACCAATGCACATTGTTACTTTTACTTGAATTTTATTTCCATTCAAGCATGTTTTCATCGGAATTATCGTTGCATATAAGTGAGTAATCTATTGAATTCCATATTTCTTGAATAGTTAAATGTGGATATATATATATGATATCGAATTGTTAACCTATTATAATAAAACAAATGTGTAATTTCACTTTGCTTCTGAATGCATACTTGGTACTAATTAATTCGGATTATAGCTATTGGAATGACTTGACTTATTATCTTTTATCGAAAATCTAATTGATATCTTTCATATAATTACCTAATTATTGTTACATAATTGATATGAGCATTGTTAATGTTATTGATAAATACATAATAGACCTTAGGTCATTATGTAATGAACCCTATTAATGTATAGTATGTACTGATAGATATCCCACTTGATGGGGCTATGATAATACATCGAGACTTTGTGCACATTGTACTTTTTGACTGACCCTAGCTAGAGGGGGGTAAAGCTCTAGCCATGTGGTCCGATCAACCGTATGACTATCATGTAGGCATGCTATCAAGATGTAGCCTCTGTTGAGTTTTTTTGGTATATTGATTATCTGTCAATATAATGAAATACATTGGTATTCTCATTATTATTAAATTGTATAGTATTTATTATAACCAATTATTGATAACAAATTCATTGATATACCTTTAAATTTCATTTGACGATGTTCTTTATAATGGCTATGATTCCTTTTATTAATATTTGATATTCGTTATTGTATATATGTACATTGAACCAGTATCTTTCTTGTAAACAACATTGAATATCTAGCCACAAGTGTGGTAATATGTTGTTACTCACTGAGATATTCGTATCTGACCCTCGTGGATTTATATTTTTCAGGAGTAAGGTAGATAGAGGCGATTCCACTTCTTCCCTCTTCCTCCAGAGTGGAATTTTCTGTATCTATGTAAAGACTCTTTATTTTGTAATTATGAATTTTTCTTTAGTAGTTCCATGGTTTTGTAATGAAAGATTTAGTAAGATAATATAAAAAAAATAAAGTTATGTAAATGAGATGTAAAATATTGAATTGGAGAAAAGGTATAACTACCATGTAGGCATGCTATCAAGATGTAGCCTCTGCTGAGGTTTTTTGGTATATTGATTATCTGTCAACATAATGAAATACATTGGTATTCTCACTATTATTAAATTGTATAGTATTTGTTATAACCAGTTGTTGATAACAAATTCATTGATATACCATTAAATTTCATTTGACGATGTTCTTTACAATGGCTATGATTCCTTTATTAATATTTGATATTCATTATTATATATATGTATATTAAACCAGTATCTTTCTTATAAACAACATTGAATACCTAGCCACAAGTGTGGTAATATGTTGTTAATCACTTAGATATTCGTATCTGACTCTCGTGGATTTATATTTTTCAGGAGCAAGGTAGATAGAGGCGATTCCACTTCTTCCCTCTTCCTTCGGAGTGAAATTTTCTGTATCTATGTAAAGACTCTTTATTTTATAATTATGAATTTTTCTTTAGTAGTTCCATGGTTTTGTAATGAAAGATTTAGTAAGATAATATAAAAAAAATGAAGTAGTGTAAATGAGATGTAAAATATTGAATTGGGGAAATGGTATTAAATGTGATATGCATGCTGTAGTATGAGATGAATAAGGGAATAGAAGTGTTGATTTGTGCAGGTTGTGTTATTGTTAAATATGAAGAGGGGGACTTGAATCATGGGATAGATTGTAGAAGTAGGAAAGTTATGGCAAATTTTTTGAAGAAATACAGAATAAGGTTCTACGGGTTTAGGTGGCCTTCTGCCTTCCCCATACCCTAGAACCGTCACATTTGCTGAAATTGAGATGTGATAAATATATTAACAACTCAACCTTATCTCTTAATGGTAATATGTATTAACACAATTAAATATTATATTCTGTATGATATGCAAATGATATGCAACTCCACACCCAAATTCAAGTTTTCTTAATTAGTATCCATTATAATATTATAGACATAACATATATTATAAACTCCCAAAATAACTCCAAATTAAAATAAATTTTAATAATATATAGATAATATATCAATGAATATATCTTCCAAAAATCTTCTCATTTAAACTCCATTAAGACTACCAAAATAAATTTCAAATATGGTTGTCTCACAAACCGACTAAATATTGACAACAATAATATAACTCCATAATAAATATATTTTAAAACTTTCCAAAAATTCTAAAAAAAATAAAGAAAATAACTAACATATTTATTATACTTATGTAAAATTTCTGCTAAAATGGACATCGTTTAGACCTTTTATTAATTATTAAATATATACTGACCGAAATAAATTCTTTAATCATACAGTCACTATAATTTATTTAATAACAGATGATCCTACCATTAGATCACTCCAAAATTTAATTATATATAATATAATATCCAGTAGATTATCATATAAAAATTTCACTATTGCATTATCCTCCAATATTTAATTATTAATTTTTGAATAAACTAATACTGTACAAATTGAGTCATTGATAGTTAATACTCAAAATTTTATTCGCAGCGATCTGGCCATTGGATCGTGTTCAAATTAAAAATGGAGTAACTAGACATATCAAAATACATTATATTAAAATTTCACCATCATATTCCATATAAAACTCTAATTATACTCATAATAGTGAATCTAATATTCATTAAGTCTTTTAACATAGCTCTAAATAAATGCCCATAAATATATATCAATTATTTAACTTGACCATTCATCAATTTCATCTCTAATAATTCATGTATTTACATAATAATCATTGTAATCTTATAATAGCTAAACCACAATAAATTGTTATATGAATTTCAATTATCAAAAAATCTATTTAAAACTTCAAAAATTATAACTTAATTTCATCCCATAAAATTATACTCATAATATCTTCAATTCTCATTCTTAATCTTCTAAATTCAATTCTAATGCATAATAAAAAAAAAAAAAAATTAAAGACTTGACTCAAATAATTTAGAGTAAAAACTGAAAGTATATTGCACCCATGTTGACAGATGAACAAGTAATAAAGAAAGACATTAGAAAAAAAAGAGAAAAAAAAATGAAACCTAACAGAAGGCGGCTACTAAGTTTACACATATACATATATATATATAAGATTTCCTAACCTAACAATTAACCCTAAACTCCTCCTCCTCCTCCTCCTATTATTATTATTATTATTATTATTATTATTATTATTATTATTATTATTATTATTATTAACGTAATACACACAAACAAATATATATACACACACACATACACACACACACACACACACACACACACATATATATATATTTAATAATATCTAATATACATATAACTATATATATATTTACATTTTTTTACTCCAATTAATTAATTTAAAATAAATTATTTTTGATAAAAAAATAAGATTTTCACAATTATTACAGGGATTGCCAGGTTATAAAATGGTCTCATTGTGGCATCTAGACATACATAAGAGAGTATAAGGATGTCATCTTAGAGTTGGACTCACCATGACACCATAATTTGATTTTAAAAGAGCCGAGGGAAGGGGTCGGCTCTCCATTTATGATAAATGAAAATATATATGGGGTTGGATTTCACAGACATTTTCCATTATGGTTGTTATGTATGTTTATGGATGAGTATGTGTAATATGGCACTTCAAGTAGATTAATAAATAAATTGCATGTTAACTTAAATTATATCAGCTCATTGAGTCGAACGCTCACCCCTGTTCAAATATTTTTCCAGGTTCCAAGTCGAGCTTACAGAAATTAAATTTTTAAATTGAGTATTCCTGCCTTCTATTTCCCAGGCAGTAAAATTATTTTATTTTATTATGTAATTATTTCACTTAATTGTATTAAAATCTCTAGTGTTCACTTCATTTCATTTTACCATCAATTTTAGTCTTCACCAACCTCTTAGCCCTTTTGTACATTGCTATATTGACATCAATCTTCAACTTTTCTCACAAATCTTTAATATTGTATTTACAATAATGTCAGGTTGTTCTAGGGATGACAACGGATCAATTTTGGGATAGGTTTCGCAAAATTTGAATCCGACCCATTTAATAATAAAAATACCCACCCGCCCCGCTTCAGGTTGGAGCAGAGCGATTAACGGGGCAGGTCAAGTCGGATCAGGTATATTCATTTATATATTTTTTTTATTATTTATTTTTTAAATATATATATATATATATATATATATATATATATATATATATATATATATATTATATTTTGTTTCAAATATCCATACAATATAATTTATATTTCACATAAAAAATTATAAATTAAAAAAAATTATAAATTATATAAATAAGATATTAAAAAAATAAAAATATATATAATATATATAATCGGGTCGGGTTTAGGGCAGGTATCACCATTACTTGAATTCGACCCTAACCGTCATGGATATAAAAAAAAATAAAAAAATTTCGCCTCATTTTCTAAACGGGTCGGGCTGGATCGGATATCCGTGGATCTGGTCAAAATTGTTATTTTTTGGTTGTTCATAAATTCTATCCTTGAAGTAATTAGCAACAAATGCTACATTAACCCTTGGATTCTTGAACACTGTATTACACCTATGCTTTGGGATGAACGTTTTAATAGTGAGGTCACCTGAACTTTAATCCCTACTTGTAAAATGTATAAAAGGACATCCAGGTTAGCATATAGCTCTAATTGTATGTGCTCCATTTTTTACAAGTTCAAGACCTACACTTTTTGTCACGCTTTGAACCCGTGAGTACGTGGCTAACACTAGGAAACCTGTAAGCATAAAACTTTCGAAACCCGTAGTCATCCTAACTGAATGCTAAACGATAAACCTAAAATATAATAACTGTAATTATAATAGAACTAGAGTTGTGGCCCACCTTTTAAGCAGAATCTAAACACAATTCATTTCATTGCCCTTCAGGCTACCATATCCATCATATAAAAATTCACTATCATAAATATAATTCTGCTTGATAAGTTGCCAATCAAACAAGAAAGTCTAACTATCCTCTGGCTAAACAACTCAAACTTTCAAGATAGTAAGATAATGAAGCCAACCAAAGAAACAACATTACAGAGCTCTAGATTTATAACCGAATATAAAAATAATTATTACATATAAAACCTTCATTGCCAAAGGAATAATGGTAGGATTGACTCGACAATGATCCAACTTCTGACACTCACCTACAAACTAGAAAAATAGTTGAACAGGGTGAACATTCAACTCAGTGAGCTGTATAGAATAATATAGCCTACTAAACACATAATTAAACTATGCAATGAAATATGCCCAAACATCAAATCATCATCTCAATATCAAACAATACATCTCCTCAGAGTACCATTCATCAAATCACAGAATCACAAAAACATCAAATCATCTGAAGATGGGAATTAGACAACAAAAACTACTCTAAACCTCAATATGGAAAGTCGATCCTATACCTGACTCTCTGATTCCAAATATTGTCTCTTATATCCAAACATAAGGTCTTAGCAATCTTTGGACTAAACTATACAGTGCCGATTCGACTGGTAGCAACATCAGGCGATGAGCAAGCCCCAATCCATCATACACCAGTCATAGCTCATTAATTGTACTCATCAAATCATAAAAATAATCCTATATAAGTGGTATTATGTCATTCCAATCTCATTGTCACACCTCAACTCCAGTGGTGCGACGGTCCTAGGGCAAGGGTATGCTTAAGGCCACCATAAATCCGTAGAACATACATATCCTGGATCTCATACATAACATATATCCACATCATACATAGTCATCATCATGAATAATCAATTTTATGAATCATATAATCATCATTCATGCATTTCCTTACATCATCATATGATTTCCTCTTGTTCCTTACCAATCAAAAGATACATCCCACATCAATAAGGAATAAGGATAACCCACAATGTATCAATTTAGACATCAAAATAAAATCATCCTCAACATCTAACTACTGAGCTCTAGAGTATACTCCTCATACATATAAATACCATAATACAAAATAATATATATATCAAAAGAATTACATAGAGTCTTTTTGGAGGAATAAATCAAGAAGCTCTGTCTTCTATGTTAGCTTTTTTTCGAGCTACACTATCACCTAAAATCCACAAAAGAGAAGTGAGCCTTTAACTCGGGAAGATATAAACTACACTAATGCTTACAAGTATCACAAAGATATAAATGATAAGTATGAACTTGAACATATATTCAATATACTTTTGGAATATCATAAGGAAAGAGATTATCATAATCATAGTACAAGGAATTATAACATGAACAATCATGGTTTCTTTAATATGAGAGTGCCCACAAAGAATGGCACTAAAAATCATATCATGAAATAGAGCTAAAAACAGATCATAACATAGCGTATTAGTGCACCTTGTCACCTCAATGTCTCCATGTACTTGCGCAGGGCACATACCTAGTGTTTCTCATCCCCAACTAGGAGGGACACTAACAAAAACCCTATCAATTGTGTTTTCGATGTGCACATTAGACCAATGAACTAACTCTTATTGGGAAGAGCATTCTATTTACATGTGCATCATGGATTATATAGCTTAGACATATTATCAAGAAACATAGTTGTCACAAGACCATCATCACATATTTACATATAGTTATTCCATCACACGAATAGGTATATAATAATCTTGGTCCAAAAAAACAACAACCAAGACATTCATATAATTGGCTTATTTAGAAGGGTCTCAACAATTCATAGTTTACAATTTCCAATTTATAGGTTTAGGTTCATCAACAATAAATTTAAGAAAAATTTCTTGAGGTAAGAAAAGAGTAGCATGCACAATTAATGGATAGCAACATACATTAACATAGTTCATACTTACCTCAAAGCAATTTATCCTTGTATTTCCTTCAATTACTTGTACATTCAATATTCTTCTCTATATTCCTTGAATTCTCCTCTCCTATGTCAAATCCCAAATACTCATAATTAGTGTTCATGCCAAAAAATGTTCATACATGATCAATTCTTATGATTCTAATAATCTTTTAGAATCCTAATATGTTTTCTAACATCAATTTAATCACTTATTAAAGAAATGTGAAAGATTGGGATGAATAGCTACTATTCACCCAAAACCCTAAATCCATATATATCTTGCTTATAATCTATAATAAATGTCAATTGATGCTCTTAAACATCTACTCATAAGTCATAATCATATATTCTAACTATGTATTAACTTATCTTAAACTTAGAAGTGAGTTTGGAACAATTACCTTAAGCCCTAGAATGGAGATTCTTGGAAAAATCTGAAATCTTGTTGTTCTTGAAGGTTTGATTCTTGATTCTTGTTTTAATGGAGATGAAATAAGTGTTTGAGAAGAGAATTTAATGAATTTATGTGTGGTCGAAGTGTATTTATGAAGAAAGAGAGGAAGAAGAACGAAATGGGTGAACTGAAAATGAAAGAAATGGGTTCAGGCTTATATAGACTCGAGGTTTCACGCCCGTGAATATAGCATTCATGCCAGTGAAAGTCAATTTCTGAGGAAAATAAAAAATTACACAGAAAGTATTCTCATGGTGGTGAAGATCTTTCACTCCTATGAAAGGGTCTTTCACTCCCGTGAAAACTTTCTTCATAGTGGTGAATCATTTTCATATTTTCTCCATTATAACTTGTCCAAACTCAATCAACTTATACATACACATGTTTAATACCTCAAAATCAGTCATAACTCATCATGTCTCAATATATAATCATTCTAGGAGTTATCTATACTCAATATAACATTCTAGATTATCTACCATGCACATATAAATATACAAATGCTAACATTTATTAAACAAACATGAAAAAACACATATCTACTCTAACGCTCCAAGTACTGGTTATTGCACTCATCCAATAACCACAAATAGTACAAAACATGAAAAGTCATCACATCAACACAATTTAGTCATCACATCGCATCAATCATGGCACCAATATACATCACAATCACATTCATTATGCTTTATGATATATGTAATGCACTTATGCATTACGACAATAAAATAAATGAGAGGAATGGATGTTATATTAAATTATATAATTCACTGATTTGATGACCAAACTAACTAGCTCTCCTTAGAGCGCTTGAAGCCTAAAGACCATAAAATACCTAAAATACCTTGATCGAAAATACATAGGAATTATTAGAATAAGAATAACCCAACTACCGAATCTGAAATAGAAGAGATGACTTTTAAGATTTATTTAAATTTTGACAGAACTTCCCCTAAAATTAAAACATAGCCCCTTGAAATAAAAATAATAACACTTCTAAATAAATAGCTCGTAAGCTCTCATCCATTGCCATCAATTCAATTGACCCCTCATGGGTCTTCAACTTAACAATAAATATTAATTATAATTTTTGCATATCTTAATTATTTGATCCAAAAAAATGATTAATTATTATAACTGAAAGTCCCTTGGCAACCAAGAGGGGGGTGAATTAGTTGTCTTATAAAAATTAATGACAACTTAAAATTAATAAAGAAAAAAAGGAAAGAATATTCACACAAGGAATTTATAGTGGTTCGACCAAAACACTCCTCAAGATCACACTTGAGTATTTCACTAACTTTGATCCTTTTATAGGTTTAAGGTCAAACCTCAATGTAATATCTGCCATTTTTGAAGTGTTTTTGTTGATTTTGTATGTTTGGAGGATTTATTAAAATTTTAAATAAGAATATTGAGAATTTCAGGAATTTTTAATTATTGATGCTGTAGGATTTTGAGATGATCATTTCATGTTCTTAAAGACATAATTTGGTAAAGTTTAAAACATGAAAGTTGTTAATTTATGTATCAATTATAAATCTATGAAATGGTTTGTCTAAATTCTGTGTATGTGATGAGTTGTGTCTATTTGAGCAAGACTGGTCTGGTTGAGAGTTTCTGCAGAGATGCAGTGTCTGTTTGGAATTACTGGGAATGACTGAGGAAGAATTATCTAAAGTTATAAACATGAAAAATGTTATTTTATATGTTGATATAATAATTGTAAAATTTCAGAATTTTTGGATAAGTATATCTCAGTGGAGAGTGATTTGTATCAGGGTTGTTCGGTTAGATTTTGGGGCAGGAGTCTGGGTGACTTTTGGAGAGTCACTATGGTCTATGTGTTGATGATTTTGATTTAAAATTTTGATATGTTGTGCTCCTACATGTTGATTGAAAGTGACAAAAAGAATTAGTGAGTTTGGATATTTGTAGCTCATTTGCGAGCTGGCTAAGTGGGGGATGTTCAGGCAGGAGTTTAACTTAGAAGAATTTATTATGGCAAGCCAGCAAAATGAGAGGAGGCATTTTGCAAATTGGAAATGCGAAGTGGCATGATGGTGAAGTGAGTTTGCCAAAGTGGAAATTGATGAAGAGAATTGACGAAGAGATTTGGCGAAGAGGATTTGGCGAAGAGCTAAGGCGAAAAGATTTGGCCAAGAGCTAAGGCGAAGAGGATTTGGCGAAGAGGCATTATGCGAAGAAGCGTTATGCGAAGAGAGAGTGTGCAAAGTCATAGTTCGCGAAGAAGTGAAGAGGTGAAGAAGCATTGCCGAGGTGGCATATGCGAGGAATAGTTGCGAGGAGAGTCTGGCAAGGCAGCATATGCGAGGTAGCATATGCGAACTGGAATGTGCGAGGTAGCATTGCCGGATCAAAATTGGCGGGCTGGCAAGTGCGAGCTGGGAATGCAAAGTGGGATTGACGAGATGGTTAGGCGAGGTAGCTTTGCTAAGGCCGGTTTGGCTAGGCGAGCTGGCTAGCATATTTCTGGGGTAGTGTCTATTTAAACCCAGTGAACCCCAGTAGCATTCCACGATTTTCTTTCTTTCTTCCTCCGTTTAATTTCAGTCTTTTCTCAGAATATTTCCATTTCTTGTCTAAGGCATTAATACTTAAATTAATACAATAGAACTCTAGATTATTCAGTATTAAGGCAGAATCATCAAGATTTGAGCAGTAACCTCAAAATTTCAGATTGAAGGAAATAAGGTAAATTTTCTTCCTAAACTATTTTCTTTGGATTTATTTAAGTCTATGGGTTGGGATAATTAATTCTTGGTATACAGAATTTATTGCTAGTAATCTGAAGCTATTAATGGTAATTAATGTGGGAGAAATCTGGAGGTTGAGACTGCTATGAACAGTAACTCTGAAAATTTAATGCAAATTAAATGCAGTTTTTCTTTAAGAGATAAATGAAATTGTTGTTGAGAATTAAGAATAGAGATTCTAAGATAATTAATTAATAGGAAATCATGTGGAATATTATTAGTTTGGAGAAACCCTAATTTTGTATATTTGGGGAATTTTTTAGGAGGAGAAATTCGAATTGGTTAAGGAATTAATTGAGCAGAATTCTGAGGAGGAATTTAGGAGAAATTTGTGTAAAAGGTAAGTATGAACATCCCATTTGATTATTGTTCATTGGAATTAAAATGATCAAAGTATCCTTATATTGATTATCCTTTTGCATATATTTATATACTTGAACTATGTGAATGGCTTGATCAATATTCTTGGATCAAGTTCATATGTTTCTTGCCTGTGAATCCGATTTGAATAATATTATATGATGATGGT
>CANXYC010153363.1:0-33464 GCA_948193065.1 Aleurites moluccanus | reverse complement strand
TGAGATGAATTATTTTGAAAAAATAAAATTATGTCTCGATTACAAATTGAATATTTGGCAAAAGAAATTTTTATTTATCAGTTAACTTATATACAAAAAGTTCATTTATAATTTTATATACAAAACACATTCATTGAATAGTTCAACGGTTGTTCAGTCACTTAATATGAATAAGAACTCTTTTCAGTTAGAGAATATAATAAAGAAATTTTTGGTCCTGAAGTATCATATCTTATATAATAGGCAGTATACCATTTGCAATGCGGGAATATTGTACTCTTTTTCCTTCACTAGTTTTTTTTTTCTACTGGGTTTTTACTAGTAATATTTTAATGAGGCATATTCTTTATAAAGATGAACATTCAAGGATGAGTGTTATAAATATATAGATAAATGTGGCTGTCTATTCATCTATCCCACTACTCATAAGATAAATGTGAATGTCCATTCATCTATCCCACTACTCATAAGTTTTTGTATTTAAGTTTAATTTTATTACATCATTTATGTTGTAATTTATATTGTAATTTATGTTATAA
The DNA here is from genome assembly GCA_948193065.1 of Aleurites moluccanus. Taxonomy (NCBI): domain Eukaryota; kingdom Viridiplantae; phylum Streptophyta; class Magnoliopsida; order Malpighiales; family Euphorbiaceae; genus Aleurites; species Aleurites moluccanus. Next base: position 32,925 of record CANXYC010153363.1, on the reverse strand, counting down.
TTTATGGTGGGTTTATATATTGTAACATATGATGAAGATGAACCCTATAAATAGTAGTTCATATTATTTTGTAATACACACTAAGAAGACAATAGAATACTCCCTATTCTACATTCTTATTCTTGTTTTTATTCTTGTTCTTATTTTTATTTTCTTTATTTTCATAACACTAATTAATTTTTTTTTTAAATATAAGTGTTAATTAAATTAAATATTAATAATTAAAAATAATTTACCCTAATTTTATTTGTTAGTTGATCATCTTCCCGGTAGGAGAATTATCTTCGATATGTTTTAAGATTTTTTTTTATTAAATAAAATTTAAATCTTTGTTAAAAAAAAATCTTTTCAAATAAATAACTATCAATATGGATCATACTTAGAAGATAATTTTTACAGCTCAATGCGTGATCGACTCTTGGCAAGAGAGAGAAATTTTACCATTTTACCATCTTTTAACTCAACCAATTCCCTTCCATTTTACCATTTGCTAAGAGTGGAAAGCAAACTTAAGAAAAGTATTTCTAGAAAACCAGGTGTTCTCATAATCAAGATCCAAGTTTTTTTTAATTAATTTTTCTTTAATTTTTAGTTTTTTTTTTTCTCTTTGGGTTTTAGTTGAATTAGTTTAAAGGGTTATTTTTTAGTCCCTCAAGATTGATTTTTAGGTTGTTGAATTAAAAGGAGTTGTTGAATTAAAAGAGATTGTTTATTTCTAAACCTCTTTGATCTTCTCTTTAAACTCAAACAAGTTGTTCTTTAATTTGATCAGACCCTTTTTTTTTTCAAAGTTTAATTTCTTGAGTTTTCTTATTTGATTTTGAAATTTTTAGCTTGTGAAGAAGACATGGTAGCTATAATGGATTTGTATAGTAACAGACATGTTCAATCAGACCTCTTTAGAGGTGAGCTAATAGAAGCACTTGAACCTTTTATGAAAAGTGCTTCTTCTTCTTTTCCACTACACATTCTCCTTCACATTCTTCTTCTTCTTTACCTCCTCTCCCTTCTACTTCTTGTAATTACCTTTCTTCCTCTCTTTCTTTTCCTCCTTTTTTCGTTCCTCAATAGAATTAAAATCAGTCATTTTTTTTTATCCAGATGGTTGCTCTATGTTGACTACCCTCCCATTTTCAAATGGGTTTTCGACTCACGGCTCAACTGGTCTTCAGTAAACTAGTTTAATTAGACTTAATCACCTTATCCCAACTCATATTCACCAGATCCAGACCCAAATCTATCTCCAGAACCAAAATGCTTTCCATTTCCAAAATTACCATAATCAGAACCAACAGAGCCTTAACTTTTTAGGTCCAAAACCCATACCCATGAAGCAAGTGGGTTCACCACTAAAACTCACTAAACTCTATAGAGGAGTATGACAACGACATTGGGACAATGGGTAGTTGAGATTAGACTTCCCAAAAATCGTACTAACTCTGGCTTGGCACTTTCGACACAGCAAAGGAGCCTGCCTTAGCTTATGATAAGGAAGCTTACAAGCTCCATGGAGACTTTGCAAGGCTTAATTTTCCCAACCTTCGTCACCAGGGCTCTCATATCAAAGGCAATTTCAATAAGTATAAAACTCTTTATTCCTCTAAAATTCCAAGCTATTTGTCAAAGCTTAGTAGAATCGCAGAAACAATGGGAAAACTGAGAAACAATAAAAAAGACCTATGGCATCAGACTTTCATATCTGATAGTTAAGAGAGAGAGGCTGAGCTAGAAGACGGTAAAATTTCTCTTTCCTGCCAATGTCGATAGTGCATTGGACTGTACAAATTATACTGACTCTGGATCCCACAATGCATCAAATGGGTAAGCTAATTACGTGGCCATTTAAACTGATGTGTAATCCACGTTTCATAACCTGACAACAAAATTTACATACATAATATGCCATGTCATATTTTAGACTAGAAATATGATAAGTGACTGTCAATTGAAAAAGAAATATAATTTTAGTGACCCAACTGAAATGAAAATTTTTTTAGTTATATATCGAAAATAGCAGTAAAGTTTAGTATTTTTTTTTAGTTCAATTACCCCAAAAAAAGGTTGTAGACTTTTTCTCAAGTTATAAAACTTAGAAAGACTTTGAGAGTGTTTTTTTTCTTACGCGAGAAAAGAAAGACAATTTTTAATCAATGCAATAGAAAAAGAAATGATTAATAAATATTTTTTATTTTAAAATCCAAAAGATAAGAAAAGAAATTAATTATTAAGAATAAAATAATATTATTTAAAATTTATTTTTAATAATAAGTAAAAAAAAATTATTTTCTCAATTTAAAAAAAAATGAAATACAGATTTAAGAAAATAATTAATCTCTTAATATATTTTTAAACTTTTAAATATGTGATAATTTTTATTCTATCCTATTTTATTTTTCTTTCCTTTCTTATTCCATCTCCTAAAGATATCTAATGAGCTAACGACAAAGATAATAATAATAATAATTAATTAATTTTATTTTAAAAAAGTTGGTGAATACAACTCAAAAATCTAAATTATTAGATGATAAAACTCAAATATTATATATTAAGAACAAGCTGATGAAATTCAGACATTATATTAAGTATTCATATCATTTATTATTTTTTAATATGAGATTTTTTAATTTTAATAAAGTCGACTCTCACACTATATAAGATATTTCGAATCTAATCCAAAAATTTAAGCTATTAGAAAGTGAAATTCAAATATTATATTAAATCTTGATTTTTTGGTTATTTTTTAGTATAAGATGTTTTAATTCTAAAATATAATATGTTAATCTAATTTCAAAATTTGTTGCAATCGTAGCTATTTAGTCAAAACTAATAACATTAAAAAGAGTTCATCATATTTATCTTTTTCTTTTTTTTTACCTTATAATTACTAAACTCAACTATATTATAATCTTCTGTCGATGTTTTAATAATTATAAAAAATTATGAGTGTGTGATTGTGACTAAACAGATAACTATTGAAGTAATTTCTAAAAAGTTTTTTTTTTTTTTTTTTTGTTAAGCGGATTTAAATTCTTAACTAATTAGCCTATGAAAGCTAACAAGTATTTTTCCATAGTGAAAAAATATTTTATATATTTTCATTTCTTAAATTTTCTTATTTCTTAATGTTTTATTAGTAGCAAAATTTAATATTATAGTTTGTATGGATTGCATAAATTTGAGTTATAAATTTAAATTTGGATTAAATTTTTTGTTAAGCGGAGTTATAAATTTTTTTGTTAAATTTATAAATACATTATAAATTTTATATATTATATTTAACGGTCTAGATTTAACGTATTTATAATGTATTTTTAATTGTCTAATTGATTTTTGTTTAGCATAAAAAAAATATATCAATAGATTCATTATATTAAATACTATCAAAATATAATTTTTAAAAAAATTTATAAAATTTTTTAAGTAGTTAAAATGGACTACATGAGAAATTGTTGTGTAAAAATACACAGCAGCCCCCTCAACCCGTATTTTTCCATAGTGAAAAAATATTTTTTATATTTTCATTTCTTAAATTTTCTTATTTCTTAATGTTTTATTAGTCGCAAAATTTAATATTATAGTTTGTTTGGATTGCATAAATTTGAGTTATAAATTTAAATTTGGTTTAAATTTTTTATTTGAATTATTAAAATTAACTGAATTTATATTTAAGTCAAATTCTAATAAAATTTTTTTATTTAAAATCTTGATATTTCATATACCTAATTATAGTAATCGAAAATACTACAGATTGAGACTATTGAAATTATTGCTTATAAAAACAAAAAAATTCAGGAATAGAATAATTTTTTTATCCAAGCCACTTACTGTGCCCATACTAAAATCAAAGTAAAATTATATATATATATAATTAACTAACTTATAAATAATAATTATTTTTTATATAAATAATTACTTTTTTATCTCAATATTTATAGACAATTTGTTAATAATAATTTTTAGTTAAATAATAAATTTATATTTAAATTTTTCATTTCGAAATGCTGAAATATAAATATTTTAAAATAGATTTATGAGAGAAAAAATTTGCATCGTATTATTGTTTGGTAATTATTAAGACTCGAGAGGAGTTATTTCTTTTAAATTAACGACTTATATTTATATTTATTTTTAATTCAATACTATAATAATATGAAAACATGGCTATTTACCTTTTGAAATTGATGTTATTGAAATCAATTTACCACTAAAGAGATATGATGGAATTGAATATATGGAATCATAAATTATGATTTTATATTATTTTCAAAAATTAGTTATATTGTTGCATGTGTGTGTGATAATTTATATTTAATTTTGAACTACTAATGGATAATTCTGTTTTCTGAATTATTATTAATATTATTAGTTATTTCAGATAAAATTTAGAAAGCTAGTTACTATTTTTTTTATTGATGTTGTTCTATTTGATAGAGTATAATTAATCAAATATTATATATAATATTAAATTTTAAAAAATAATTAATCAAAAGTAATGTATAATATAAGTTTTAAAAAAATACTATATAATAATTATTTTATAATATAATTTTAAATTATTAAATTTTTTAAATTTAATTTCAAATTTATATTGATATTTAAATAGTTATCCAAATAATAAATTTTAAATCTCTTACGATTTTCTTACGGTTCCCAATTAATGAATTTATAAATTTATAGATTTAAAATTATAAATTTAAAATATGAGATTTAAAATTTAAATTTAAATTTCAAATTTATACATTTAAATGTAATATTAAATTATATAAAATAAATCCGCAAATACAAATTTATGCAGTAACGGATCTAAATTCCTAGTGTTGTGGTAAGGAAGTATGCATATAAAAAAAGATTAGCAATGGATATATATATATGTTGTGTGTTGAAAATACACATTTACAAATGACAAAATAAATTTATTCATATATTTTCAATTAAAACAATAAATTAAAAAACTATCGTCATAAATGTATTTAAAAAATATTAAAATTAAGCATTTAATTATGTATTTTTTTTTTATCAAATACTTTTATAATTGAATTTGTATCAAATTTTCTAACCGTATCATTTGATCAATAAATTGATGATAAAATAATTTTTCATTTTATTATATAATTTTTATTTGATAATATTCATATTAGAAAATAGATAGTTTATTATAATTAGAGGTGATAAATGAATCGGGTCGAGTGGATTTAGGTTCGATAGTTTCGAGTAATTTCAGGTATTATTTTTTTTGGTGAATTATGGTATTGTTTTTTTGGTGGTTATGATGAGTTATTTTGAATTGCAGGCAGGTCAGGTTATATGTCGGGATGATTCAAAAAAAAAATTCATATCAAATTCAAGTTAATTTATAAGTTCTGAGTTGGATAAGATGAAATCACTTAAAAATTAATTTTAAAAAATATTTATTTTTATTATAAATTTTATACAAGTAATTTAAAAAAAGATTAAAAAAAATAACAATAAGAATAATCATATATATAATTACAATTATTAAATATATGTAATTTTTTATTATTGTTATGATAAGTAATTTATAGATGTAAGTAAAATTATCAAAATAGTAGATTGTTAATAATATTTTAAAAATTTTATGTTTTATTTATTATATATTTTATTAAAATATCTTAAAATATGTCAACTAGATTCATATAAACAAAAAAGAAAAAAATTAAATAAAAGAGACTAATAAAATCTATATGAAATTCAATTTAATTTATATATATATAAAAATTAATATAAAATTTTAGCAGTAGATTTGTTTATAATAGAACAGTAAAAATTATAAAAAACTAAAATATATATGACTTCGAAGTCAGAGTTCACTGTCAGGCTTGATCTATCCACTAATAATGGATGGCAGTGTAAGAACCCATCAGCAGGAATTTTATCCTCAACTTAAGCAAACAACATCTCCTATAACAATTTGATTGTCTGGGATCTGTTGCCTCCATCCCTGCGATCTGTTTAAGTCAAAATCATTCGGTATTCAAATATAAAATAACCAATAAATAACTTTGAGAGATTATTTTAAGTCTATATATTAAAATATATTTATATTTTAAATAATTTTTACTAAATTTTTATATATAATTTTAAAATAATTGAATTTTATATTTAAATTTAAATATTTATTAAATTTAGAAAAAAAGTTAACGATCAGAATTTATTTCTGCATTCAACCTCTACAGTGGTTGATGACTATTCCTAAATGCTTGTGATCGCTTATATAAGAAAAAATAGAAGCAGAAATTTAAGTAGTTTATGGATCAATTAGGTCGGGGTTCGTTTGACTTTCTGAGAATAGTTTATTTTGAGTCTTTATCTGTCATGATACAATGGGAAATAGCCCAACGAATTAAACTCATTGCTAAAGAATGACCAACAACCTTTTTAGGTCAAATTTCAATATTTAGACTTTCGTTTTGACAGTTTTTGTTTTCTTATTTAATTTAGATAGAAAAATCTGTTGATGCATTTGTTGATGCATTTTTTTAAAGTATTATGTAATATTTTTATTTTCATTATAATGTAGATTTGGTGATTTATTTTTTTTCGGAATAAATTACCAAATCAGTTTCTTAGAATTTTTTTAAACTTATTCTTTATAAATAACTTGTAAAATTTTAGGATTTGATAATTTTTTTATTAATAAAATATTTAATTTTTTATTTTTGAATTTTACACTTTTATTTCAACGTTTATATGCTGCGTCAAACACATCGTAGGAAAAGATAATCAGCGAGAAATGCAAAGATTCACAGGAACAAACACACTTGCAAACCCAGCTCGGCGGACTAACCTAAGTTACCAGCAAAGGTGGACTGGCAGTAGCTTTATAGGTTTTTGTTTTGGTAAGTTCAACACTTCTTGGGGGAAAAAAAATAGTTCATTCATCTCCACAGCGTGTGAATCAAAATTTTCTATTTATAATATGAAAAACGAAGGTTGTTCAATAAATATTTTATTAAATTCTGGGATTTGTATTAAACAGATAATTTGTTCCATTCTCTTCTCCTATTCCTATAAATAACTCACTTTATTTTCTAAAATAAAAATTGATCTCGTGACATATTAATCCTAAATTTTTATTGTTAAGGTGTCTTTTTAAAGAGTAATGATTACAATAATAATAATAATAATAATAATAATAATAATAATAAATCAAAAATAAAATTCATTAATTTGTTTTAATAAATTTAATTTCAACTGAATCTCGAATATGATATCTCATAATTCTGAAAATAATTTCAATATTATTAAATTAAAAATTCATTATTATTAAACTATTATTTTTTAACTTTTCTAATTAACACTTTTTTTTTTTCAATTTGTTTGATTTCTTTGTTGATACAATTAAACAGTTAGATTTCATATATTTGGCCATGCTTTTATACATTCAATATTGAATTTCAATTTTCTTTATTAACCAAAGTCACCAATCAGTTTAAAACTGAGGTTATATAAATACAAATTTTATTCCTAGGGTATGTGAAACTCCAAAATTTTCAGTTAAAGATATTTATTATATTTTGTGTGTATTTATAGACTAAATTTAAGTTATGAGTTATAAGTGCTAATTTAAGATATAAATATAAATTATGGAGTTAATGCAGTATATATTTTGTTATTTTAGGGATATTGTGATAATTTTTCTATCAATAGTATTTTCATATTTTTACATGAGTTATAATTAATTGGACTTTGGAGAATTTATATGATATATAATTTAATATTGTGATTGTAGTATAATTTAAATAGTGTTAGTGATCAATTTTAAAAAAAAACATATTTTTGGGTAAACTGATTAGATTAATCAAATGGTGGATTAATAAACAATTAAGGATTAGAGTTTTTATTTTCTTTTGGTGATATGTAAGTATTAATTTTTATAGTAACAGCCATAAAAAAAATAAAAAAAAAATAAAAAAAAAAGGAAGAGGAAAATACATACTTGAGTTTTAGAGATTTTTTTTTAAGCTTTTCTTTCAACTTTTTGGAATTTTCTTAGAGGTAAAAAGTTATATCATTATTTTAATGTACAATTGATTTATATATATAATTATAATTTTTAAATAATTAAAGTTTAAGATTTAGATAAGAAAATATGATATAATTGAGTGAAAATTCATAATTCATAAGTTTTAGGGTGATGAATTAAAACTTATATATTGGTAATCGAAATTGTAAATTCTGCAACTTATAGTTATATTCATATTTAACAGTGAAATTTTCATATGTTTAGTTAATAAATGTCTATTTTATTCTGTTTAAATTTGAGAATGATCAATGATCGAATATAATTTTATATTTAAAATAATATAAAATGTCTGGTCAAAGGGTAAATTAATTGAAGCATCATTTGGATTCCAATTGATCTGAATTTTGGTAGAATTATAATTGTATATGTTTTGTATATTACAATATTTTTTGGGAATTTTTGGAGAAATTTAAAGTGAGATTTTATGGGAGTTTTTACCTAATACTAGTATTCAAAGAACTTTTCAGACAACTGATTTTGGGATTATATTTGAGGGATCAAATGAATTTTGAATTTGGAGATTTTTTAGAGGTTATTTATATGTTAGCTAATTGATATTAAAATTTGAGTTAATTTAGAGAATTTTATGGCACTTTGGAATAAAAAAATATATCTGCTACAAGAATTTATATATTAGATAAATTTTGGAATATAGGTTATATATGCTACATTGGTATGATTTATCATGTTAGAATTATATTCACATTATTAAATTGAGCATTTGTTTATTTGAATAGCATTTAATATATTCATTTATAAGTATTCATATATGAATTATGTATTTGCATTTATATTAATTGTACACATTTTATGCCTAGGTGTTAGAGATAATCAATTTAGTGTGTCGTTTATGTTAAGACTTTCAGATGAGAGAATATATAAAGTTTAATTGAAATAATTTAATATTTATGTGTGTGATTATTATTTGAATAAATTAATTGATTTTACTTGTAATTAAAAGTCAGAAAAGCAAGCTATATTTATTTAATATATGTAATAGTAACTATAATATATTATTTGTTACTTGAAAAATTATGTAAATATGTGATGTCTACATGTGATTATTTGATATTTAAATTTTATTTACTTATTAATATTATTTTTTAGTTGTATATATATTATTTTCTTTTTATTTGGGGTGAGATAAAAATTTGATCCCCATAATATATGAGTTTCTCTTGGATTTCAATCTTATATGTTATATGTATTAGGTCTGTGAAAAATGATTTGGTGTATACTGTGTAGTGCTTATATGTTATATGGTATGTTATACGGGTTTTGAACCTTATATGTTATACAGGCTTTATGTTATATAAATATTCAGTTGGAACTCTCCCCATCATTTGTTTTAAATGAATTTATAAGTGTATGAGAAAAAATTATTTATATAAGTTATATGTGAGATTTATATGTTTTAAAGTTATATAATTTAAAATAGAGTATTTAATTATTTTATTTAATTATTATTTGTATTTGAGTTAATATTATTTTTTATACATGTGTTAGGTATGTGTATACTTAATCGTTTAAAACGTTAGATTTCTATCATATTTTTAGATATTTTCTCATTAAATGCTCATTTCTCCAAATTTCAATTTTTTTATAAATTTAATATCTTTGTTTTACAAGACTTTCTTTCTTTCTTCTAGAGTTAAGTCATGATTATAAAGATAGTAAAGAATAATTTCATTTAAAAGAATTTTAATTAATTTTTAAATGTTAATTATAATGAATTTTATTTAATTTGTTATTATTAATTAATAATATTTAAATAATAATTTGATGAATATAAATAATTAATTAAGTAGTCATACTTAATCTTATAAGTTATAAATATAATATTTATTAAATTTGTGTGATTAAATTACAAACTAATTTCACGTTATTCATTATCCCGAATTTTGAATTGTGACACTCTCATTATCTGAGCCATTCATATTCACTGAAAATTGTGGTAAGAAATAAAACTGGTGGACTTAGTGTTTCCTGTGCTCGTGTAATATGTGGTGACTTTGTAGGACTTCCATTGGCAGCTAGCCCTATCTAAGTAAGGCCTTTACTCTTGCGCATTTCAATTACTTTGTGTCCGTTTCATACAGTGTACGAAAAGGAAAAAATAATTTTTTTGAGTGAAAAATTAATTTTAGCTCAGTTTATAGTATTTGATAAATATTAAAATTAATAAAAATAATTATCTGAATCGCTAAAATTCAACTATTTGGATAAGTTAGAAATTAAAAATTTTCAAGATAGCTGAATTTTAGATTAAATGCGTAGCTGATTTTAAAAAATTAGTAGATAAAAATACCCTTATGAGTTTATAAACAGTTTTTATATTGTATTTTACCAAACACAAATATACAATTAATTACTTTTGAAAATATCACTTTTAGAAATAGAATTTTTTCCCATATGTTAGCTGTGACAAACTAAGTTTATAAACTGATAAATTTAGGATAAAATAATTTTTTAGTCATTAAACATTTCACTTTGCATTGAATTTTATTGTCAATTTTAAATTAATCAACTTTAATTTTGTTATAATTAATAAAAATTTAGTGATTGAATTTCTACTTTGTAATATAATAGTAATTGCAATAAGTTTTCGGGTGTATATATATATATATATATATATTTATTTATTTATTTGGATGATGAGATTATTTTATTTTTGGAGTTATTTCATTTAAATTGAAATTTTAATTTTCAATTATGGCTCTTCTTTAGTTTTGCTGGGTAATTTTTATTGTGATTTTAAGAAAATTAATTAAAATTTCTTATAATTTGATGATTATCATGGAGAATCAAAACGATGAAAAAATTATTTTTTTAATATTATTTTATTTTTTATTGATTAAAATGTAAATTTATTTTTAACATTTAAAATTGAATTTTTTTTTTTTTTTATATTTCAAAATTAATAATGTAACTTATGATAATGTGGTTATGTAATTTATCTGCTGCTTTCTAATATGGGATTGCTTTGATGGCTATGATTTTCATCAGTAAGATAATTCTTATGGAGTCTTTCTAAATATATTTTATGGTACATTAATAATATATTTATACTTTATTTCATATGACTTTTTAAACATTCGAATATAAAAAAAAAAAATGAAATTACAAGTTATTAATAAATGTAATATATGTATAAATAATAATAAATTAACTAATTAATTAAATATAAAATATATAATAATTAAATAAAATTAAAATTTATAAGTTAATAATAAATCTGCGGTATCGCACTATTGATTTTCTAGTTAAATTTCTAATCCAATGGCTGATTTACTTTTTAGAATAAACTCGAATAATTAATGAAATAATTGAATTATAAAGAGAATTTTGAAAGTAAGAGAGTTTTTTAGAGACTTAAATGTGTATTTTAAAATATAGAGGACTGTTGTAAGACAGCTCCTTAAAATTAAAGGGTCAATTTGAACTTTTCCAAGAAACCTTTATGATTTTATCCTCTCACAACTATCGTGTTTCTCTGTCTTCTCTCAAATAAAAAAATGGCATCGACCAGTGCAGTGGCTGTTCGAGTCTCGAACCCAAACGGACTTTCTGAGTGGAAAAAGCCTAAACTTTCTTCGTTTCCTGTTGGTAATCTCTCTTTCTCTCTCTAATCTCTAAAATTGCCTTTTGTTTGGTTGCTGAGAAAATGGATCATTTTAACCGAAGTGAAATTTTAATCTTTCCTTGCCCTTTATCATTAATCTTATTATTATCAATGCTTTTCCATTTAATGTACATGAAACTGGAAGTGATATTGAAAGGTTATACCATATTATAATTGACAAACAATCTTTTAATTTAGTTCTTGGAATTGGGATGTGCTTTTGGTTCATAATTATTTGATTTGTGCTATGATTTATGTCTTGTATTGTTAATTTTTTCTTTATCTGATTGAATAAATGGAGAATATTGTGGGAAAAGAGGTTTTTTTTTTTTTTTTTTTTAATTTTTGTCATTGAGTTTTGCATTATCTCATCTGATTGTACATTAGTGTTTCTTTTTTTTTTTTTTTCATTAATTATAGGTAGTCTAAGCTGGAAATCTGGGCGTAGCAATAGGTCTCTCCGTGTACATGGTTTATTTGGTGGAAAAAAGGAGAATAATGAAAAGAATGATGATGCACCATCACAGGTCAACCTTGCTTCCTTTTCTTGATGTATTCTATACATACAGAACTTGGATTTAAATTACTTTTAATAAGTAAATGATAATTTGTGTTACCTTTACATGAGACGATGCATTCTTAGATGATAAATTATATTGTAATATCTTTTAGTCTTTCCTTATTTCGTCAGTTTTATTCCTTAGTGTCCTTCCTGTTGAAATGTGATACACTCCATAGCTTTATACTTGCTAATGGTGTATATGGATGTAAATTGATTAATTGGTGCCAAGTTAAATTGGGGCCCAATTATACACTTATATTATGGTTAAGAACAATATTACTAGAAATTGCTGCCACCCTGGGGATTATTAACTGGATCACACAATCTAGATTATGAATCATTACCAATTTGGAGTGTTAAAATTAGCATTCCAAAATGTAAACAACCTTAAGTAAAGAACCAAACAATCTCAATTACAAAAAGCTCAAGTAATGTTGTTATTATTACAGTCAATGTGGGAAATTTCGGATTTGGATTTTTTATAGTATCATAGGGAACACATGAGAAAGTGGTATGCATCCTAGGGAACACATAATTGACATTCAAGCCTACTAACTAAGAAAGTTTGATGTGAGACAGACCCTCCTTAATGGTCCCAGACTTCAGTCTGACCTCAACAACCTAATACTCTATAAATCATTTGATTACTGTGAAATTATTTTGGAATAATGTCATTAATTCCAGAGTTGTAACCCTTTAGTAGGTATTTATCATTTAATTGTCTATAGTGTATGTGGGGCAGCTCCTGCAAATAACTGTCATACACTTGCAGCTAATATTGAATTGGCATTGAATACTATAAATATAATAGATTGAATATGAATATCGTTGAATGTGATTCATGCATGTTGCAACATTGCAAAGAGATCATCAACATCGTCATTAACAGTAATTTGACATACTTACAAAGGCTGAACTTGGAATTAGAAGGCATCTTTTACTTGCTACTTTAAACCAGTCATAAATATTTAAATTAATGAGCTTGAAGCACCTCTTTGTACCCTTGCTCTCACGATACAATTTTGTTTATTACTTCTGTTGCCCTTGACCTGGCATGTTCAGTTTACAAGCTTCAGGAAGTTCAGCATCTATAATTATTTGTTTCAATTAGAACTCCTGTTCATATTTTCTGCAGTTATGGTATATTTGCATGAAAAAAAGAGGTTGTGATCCTTGTTGGAGATTAACATTACTTCCTGCTAACTGATTGTAGGCAGGAATTTTTGGAAACATGCAGAATTTATATGATACTGTGAAGAAGGCACAGATGGTTGTCCAAGTTGAAGCAGTTAGGGTTCAGAAAGAACTTGCTGCGTATGGAATCCGGTTTTGTCTTCTTTTTTTTTTTCCCTTTTTTGCTGACTCATGAGAAGTTCTTGCTTTGATTCATCTTTTTTTTTTGTCTTGCAGAGCAGAGTTTGATGGTTACTGTGAAGGTGAGCTAATTAAGGTATGTTATTCTCTCTGTTTTTCTCTATCTGTGCACTTGTGGGAGAGCATGCTTGTGCATGTTTATATATGTTCATTTGCTTTCATGGGCATGAGAGTGTTTTGTGCATGCATGCATTGCATCCTTGTATCTGGAAGTATTCATCTAAACGTAACATATTTTGACAAAACGGAATTACACTAAAACTAGGTAAAATAATAAAATCATGTAAAAGGTTAGTGGGTGGGTCCATTGAAATAAAGTATCACACTAGATAGTCCATTAGAGATGGCCAATGGTATAGAAACGTTATTAACTAATAATAACAAACAGAGATTACATACACATAGTAGGAAGAATGGAGAGCAAAAAATATGCCATTACAAGGAAGTACCCTTTTGACTCTTCAATAGAAGTTCACTAAGAGAGGAGAACACCAAAATGTTGTGGGAATATTAGAGTACGAGTAGAAATTGAATTATAGTGCATAGCAAGAAGTATTATTTGGTTCTTTTCACTGTTATAGGTAAATGAAAACTCTTTTGTTTTTATCTTTCTTTAACTTAGTTTAAATTACCAGAGAAAGGGTTATATTTTGAATTTTTAAACCACTGGGGATCACCCAATAAGGAAAGAAATGTCTTACTCGCTTGATTCACCTGATTCACTATCCATTCAGTTGTATTTCTGAGACAGTCTATAGATTCAAATTTAGTGGAGTGAAAAATAGAATCAATTGTACTATTGTAACAATTATAGTCAAAATATTCTTTTAGCTTTAGCCTTAAACTGAACTGGACTGCAAAACCTGGCATTTTGACCTTGTTATTTCATTTATGTGGGATTAAGGATCTTTAGCCACTATCTGGTTCCTTTTGGGTCAGTCTTGTGGAGCAGAGGTCAAATCATGGAAATGGATCATTTTGGTGTTCTAACGCGAGGTCTTGGTTTTACATCTCTATTATGATGCAAAATTTATCATTAGAAATGAATTTCTTATTAACAAAAGGAAGTGGAGAACACTGTATAAAAAAGCTAGTAAAAGTATGATACAGTACAACGTGGAATGTCTGGACATGCTCACTAGTTGCTCACTTGCTATGTATCTGGAGCACATTTCATGTTGATGTTTGTTAAAATATCTAGATCATATTTTGAAGGAAGAAGTAATGCCATGCGGTTATCAATATTGCAAACACTGCATCTCTTAATTGGGTTCAACTGGAGTTTGAATATAGATGTTACTTTTCAGGTAACACTATCTGGAAACCAACAGCCTGTACGCACAGAGATCACTGAGGCTGCAATGGAATTAGGTCCGGAAGTAAGTAAAGACAATTTACTTGATTTATGCTTCTTCTTTTTTTATTTATTTTGTTACATTATGTTAAGAGATATAAACATGAGGACTTCAGCACTTTGCCTCTTGATGTAAATGTGCTAGTAATTTTTGTTCTGTGACTGCTCAAATGTTTAAAAATTTAAATTGCATTACATGCTACACTTGCTTCTGGAACAAAAATACAAAAAAATTATACTCCTGTACTTGTCCATAGCAAAAATTGGTTAGGCTTGACAGAAGCTTCTGACCAACATTTTGAAATTCTTGTTGCAATGCTTATAATTTTAGGCAAGAGTATTAGGTTTTTGCTGCCATGCTTTGTGTTCTCCTCATCTTGCAGTTGCATCCGTAGAAACCTGTTTTGGCTGATTATTTGTGACAATAATACAGGAGCTATTTGAGTAAATGATTTTTTTTTTTCAATTTTACATGCTCACAAACCAAGAGAAGTTTTCTTCATATATGCAGAAGCTCTCACTTTTAGTTAATGAAGCATACAAGGATGCACACCAAAAAAGTGTCCAGGTAAGCTCCCCTTTTTCACTAAATCAAAACTCTTTTTTCTTCATTTGTAACTGTACTAAAAAACCTGGCCTTCTAGGCCATGAAGGAAAGGATGAGCAATCTTGCCCAAAGCTTAGGAATGCCGCCTGGCCTCAGTGAGGGATTGAAGTAAAAAACTAAAACGGTAAAGGTGTATTCCTCTCATACTGGTCTCTGAAGTGAGCTCAAATTTTGTAATTGAGCCGGTTAGAAGTTCCCATTTATAGTGCAACTCAGAATTTACGGTCTTGTTTATTTTTAATTATTGTTTAGTTTTAACCGGTGAACATATTTGGGACTTGTAATGTTTTTTATTGTTGCTACGTGACTACTGGTTACTAATCCCAACCTTTAAGCTGCGAAAGAAATGTAGAATTTGGTTGGACCAATTGTTAGAAAATTAGATGCTTTCAATCGGTTGCAAACAACTTAAGTTGAAGAAAAAAAATGTTCTTTTTGTTATGGAATATGTAGAATCATATTCTAAATATAGCTAATGAGATCGGTCTTCCTGTAGAAGTGCAGATGGAAAGATGTTCTCCATTTTGTTTCTTTGCGAAAACCACAGGTCTCACTCTCTTATTCTTGCATTAGAGAATCCATAGAATACACTGCACTATTAACATGTTGGTTGATACCCATGTCAAATAGAAGCTTCTGTTTTGAGTATGAAGTGGAATAAGAACAAATTGTCTTAGTTATAGAAGCTAACCCTAGTTGCTTCACCCATCATTTTATGGGGAGGAAGGTTCTGTGGATTGCTCCACCTTCTTGAATCAAAAACCAATTATACGAATCTTTCTTTTCTTTTTTTTTTTTGGTTGATTATCTTTTGAGTAATAAGCCAATGTCAAGATTTTGGTAGTTCTTTTCCTGCCAAGAATGATCTGAAGAGAGTGAAAGCTCGCCTTGGTTGAAATAATGGAACCTCATGACCAGCTCCTCTAACTGTTGCAAAAGTTAGCCCGTTGTAAACTTCTGTCCATCCTCCAACCTATTAAAGTGAAATTCAAAAGTCATTTCTCAATAAATGTTTATAAATAGTAATTTTAAGATATTATTTTAAAATTTATTTTATTTGCAAATAAATTTTATTTATGCCTTATTTATAAATTCATAATTTTGTATTTATTTTAAATCTAAATTCATTTATAATTTTAAATAATTAAATATGTGAAATTGAAAATAACTTAATTAAATTCTGTCAAAATAGCTGGTATTTTTAAATAAATTTTATAATTTTAAATCAATAAGAAAATTAAAATATTTTTATTAACTTTAATATTTTATTCTCTTTTTATTAGTTTGTTTCAAACTCCTATTAAAAATGATTGGCTCTATCTTTATTTTTAATATATGTAATTTTTTTTTATTTTTAAGAACATATTTATTTTAATTTATTTTTTAATTTTTATTAAATATTTACTTTATTTTTTATTTTAAAATTTTAATAATTTAATAATTTTTTAATTTGTATATCAGAAAATATAAATTATAAATATTTTAAAACATTATTTTTTTTCTCAATCCTATTTGATTAGTCATAGTGGATAACGTTAAATTTTTAATTTTATAATTTATCTATTGTAATCATTATGAAAGTTAGATTCACTTTATATAAATTCAAAAAAATTAATTATTTAATTATGTTAATTATTTTTATTTTTTAATTTAATTATAATTTAAAATTTCAACTCGAATCTTAAAATTTTTTTAAGTATAAGTTAAATATTGTGATTAAATTTTTTTTAATAAATTACATTTAAAATATTTAAATTATAAAATTAATTATTTAATTATATTTTAATTACTTTTATATTTTAATTTATATTTTTAAGTATTGGTTTGAAATTGTAGTTGAATAATTTTTAACAAACTATATTTATAATATTGATAATTTAATACCATAATTTTAAAAAATTATATATTTTAAATTTTTAAAATTATAATTTACTAAGAGTTAGGTTGAGTTTTAATCGAATTATAGTTTTAGACGAAATCGCAACGAGATTATTTAAGTAATTCTTTTTTCTTAAATAATAATAAATGCAAGTTCATAAATATAAATAAAATATACATATATAGTGATTTATATTTAGATGTTCTTATATTATAATGAATTGTGCAATTAAGCCTTTCAAATTTATTTTATTTAATTAAATATATAATTTTTATTTTTTTAAAAAAACCATTGGAACAATAGAATATTATATAATTTATTGACAACTAAATATTATAATAAAAAAATCTTGAAATGGGGATGACTGAAAGTAACTAATTAATATTTTTTTTCAAATTCTTTTACAAGTATAAACCTTTTAATAAATTGATTATTTATGGCCAAAATTATATTTTGTTTTGAAAAAATAGTGTATATAAAAGAGTATAATTAAAAAATATTAAATTGAGTTATAAATAATTGTATTTTTATTAATGTAATATGAAATTTTTGAAAATAAAATAAGTAAATAAATAATATATTTATAGAGATATTTTTGATAAAGTGAAATATTAAAATAAATTTTAAAATTATATCAAATATAATATTTATTTTATTTGAAATGAATTTTATATTTATTATTTAATATACAAAATATGAGAATTTATTTATAAATAAAATAAATTTTTTAATAGAATTAAACTTGTGAAAGAAATTTATTTATAAATGAATTATCATTTTAATATAAATTATAAAATTCATTTAAATATGTAATGTTTACTTGTTTTCTTTTATAATTCATTAATTTTAATAATTTGTACCCTTATTAAGTTTAAAATTATTAATAAATTCTTTTAATTAGGCGCTATAAAATTTATAAAATTATTTATTATGCGATATACTTTTCTCGTCTCTTATTAAGTACCTGGTTGCCCGAATACCAAGGATACCACCGAGTTTTAACGGTGAGATTAAGGTGGCTGAGGGAAAACCTAGTGGCAGTCACAGGTACAACAGAGTCTGTGTCACCACTGCATCAAATAAGAAGCAATATCTTCAGAATCAAAATTCAAGTCCAATTTAGAATCATTTCCACTTTCATATATACACTTACAGAAAAAATGTATAATATATATACTTTTTTATTTAGTCTTTTAATATGCTTGCAAATCCACAATGATATGTTTATGGAGATATTATTAATTATAATGAAAATAAGATCATTTTATTCATATTAAAAAGAATTTACGTGTGATTTGAGTAGAGATATACGCATATAAATTTATTTTTATATGAATAGATGTGTATATTCTTATTTTAACTAATAATTTTTCATTTTTACCAGTAATACAAGATATTACGGATTCAAATCTTCACATTTGCTTTTTCTTTAAGAAATTTAGAAAGGAAAAAAAAAAAAGAAGAAGATAAAAGCTAGGTAAAATTGATTGATACTATTATAACAAGTATGCCTAGATTTTACCTGAAAACCCAGATTCTTAAACCAGCAGCAATTAGCTCCTTGTATATAGGTAACATAGAAGATTCAGAATCCTTCCAGTTCTTAATAAGCACATCACTGTTCCCAATCACAAAATAAATTAATTTATCATCATAACATTAAAAATATGAATTTCTTAAATAAAATTTTCAAGATTTAAACTTTTATTTTTTATTTTTTAAAGAATACCTGCAAGCAGTCCATTTGTAAGGAATTCCTGTCAAGTTTGCATGCATTGCCTTTTGCACTTGAGGTTTGTTATAATATTTCTCTGCATAATTCTCAGTACAAGGATCATAACCAGAAACCCTTCGCAGCAAAAGTGTATTTTTCAGCCTTAAAGATCTTACAGTACTACTAGTATTTGTATTTTGTAGCTGTATACAAGATGGTGTATAAATACTGTATTGATCGATATCGCCAAATTCATGGTTCATTGCATAATTCACAGCTTCATCACATTTTTCAGATGATTTATTATCTTCTTTGAAGTTGCAATTATCGATAATTGATCGATAAGTTCTATCAGATATCATCGAATGGCTCCACCAGAATGTGACAGTTCCTATACTATCATAGCAATTATCTGTTACTGCATTTCCCACCTGCACATATAATTATATGAATTCATCAGATAATTATGTTCTTATTTCAAATAATTTATGATTGATGTTCTACTTACAATGAATCCTTTGAGATTGATGATGGGGTGCGGATGTGCTTCATTATAATGATGGATTTTCTTTGCCAATTGAGGAACATAATGCCCTAAGTACAACAAATAAGAACATAATTGTATCAAACACTTGCACATATAAATAAAATAAACGGTTTTTCTAACCGGTATTCTTAGAAATTGAAAATTCTGATAATTTTATATAAATAAATTTAAAAATAAAATAAATGAGTGAAAAGTATAAATTCAAATGATTGATAGAAATTGAAAATTCTGATAATTTTATATAAATAAATTTAAAAATAAAATAAATGAGTGAAAAGTATAAATTCAAATGATTGAAACGAAATACAATTTTATCAAAATCTATTTTTTCTCATTCAACTTATTATTAATTTATTTATATTTATTTATTATAACTGTTTTATAACTATAATTGCTTTTAATGATAGAAAAATTGATTAATAAGTCATAAAGTTATTTAAATATGATATTGTACCAGCATAACTTTCCCCAGCAATGTAGAAATCTCTATATTTGTATTGGGGAAATCTTGAAAACCATCTGATGAGAAAAACTAGAGCATCCTCAGCTGTGACAAGAAATAAAAATTATATTATTAAACAACATTGTTTTGATTTTAATAATGCTTGGAATTTGTAGATGTGATGTGTGTGCAGGTACCTGTTCTTTTGTCACCAGAATCTTTTAGATCAGAGCTTGTATTTGTGTATGAAAATCCCACACCAGCAGGTGATTCCAGGAAAAGAATATTTGCTTCTGTAAGCACATAAATTTAATTCAATAAATTATGCAATTTTAACATTTCAAAATGTTAAAAATCCACGTTAAATAATAACAAAATATATAAATGATTTATAAGTGGGCAAATATTAAATGTAGTATAAGTCAATTAATTTTATGCAAATAGTTTTCAATATTTATCCACTTATAAACTTTTGTGTATGCGGATCTATGGACTTTAACAATTTAATTTATACTCTTCCGTCAATCCAGTAATCTTGTGTTGGTAATGCCTGACACATTTATGAATCTAAAAATTTAAACTAATCTAATTCGGTCATTTGTTATCTCGGCCATCAACTCTCTGTTGTGCCAATTAATTTTATGCAAATAAACATTTATCCATTTATAAACTCACGTGTATATGAATTTTTATTTTATTTTTTAATTATATATATTAAATTCAAACTCGTAACCTTATAGTTTTGAAGATAATTTTAGTATTATGTTAAAATTTATTAATTAATTTTTATAAATATATTTATATGAGAAAAAGTTTTTACAGCTTGCACCATACAATGAAAGATAACTCTGAGAATTTATCTAATTTTTTTAATATAAAATCATAGTATTGAAATCTAATTGGGAAAAAATTTATTTCAGATTTTTTTTTATTGTTAATTACCTGTATTCCAAGAATATTTATTTAGATAAAGAGATGAACCAGTTCTGTTAATCAGAAATGGTCCAATTTCCTCTGATGCTCCATATGCCACTGATGAACAACCTGGTCCTGCATATATAATCACACATCATAATTCAATTATATCAGAATATTCCACTGTGGCTTGCTCTCTATTTATTTATTTGTTTTTGGGGTAATTAGTAGAGAAAGGGAGTTTCATTATATTTCACCATGTTTCTAAGTAAAAAAAATCTAAGGTTAGTTACTGTTTCTTACTAATTTGAATTCGAATCGGATCGGATGAAACTCATAAGAAATTTTAATTAATTCGGATTTAAGTTGGATGAAACTCGCAATAGAGTAAAACTCTTGCCGTGTTTATTTTCTTTATTTATAAAATTTAGACTCAAAATTTATTTATAATAAATGAATTTCTTATCACTTGAACAAACATATATTGATTTAATAAAACTATTTTCGTCAACGGTATATAAAATGATACTTTTTTATCTCAAAATTCTTAATATCCAACAGAGTCTAACATAATTCATAGCAAATTTTATAAATTTAAAAATTGAGATATCACATTTGTTTACCAACTAATATTTTGTTTCTTTTTAACAAAAGAAAAATTAATGGTAAAGAATCCAAAACATATCTAAAACAACTAAACTCCAATAACAGTAGTACTAGTACTAGTTGGCATTATATCTAAGAAGAAAATTAGGCAAAAAAAAAAAAAAAAAAAGTGGGCAAGTTCTAGTTCAGTTCCACTATAATATGTTTCTCTCTACAAACTGTGACAAGGTGAAATTTAAGTGGGGGCATGACATGTGTAGTGAAGCAGATTTCCAGTGTCAGGCTAGTCAACAAGCTCATCACTACCAATATATTTATTATATCTCCCAAATTAACTTATTAATCAACATATGCTAACCAGTCAGTGCAAAAGTTGGCTAGACATTAGTAATGTTTTGGAACATTGGTAATGTTTTGGAGGATCCTCCCTCAGGCGTTTTAAGTTATCTCCTTCATGGTTTTGTATATCAAAAACGGTATAGTGTAATTTCTGTTTTGTTTTTATTTCATGTTTAAAAAAACTAACTTATTAATCAAAATATATAATTAAAATCAGACTTTAAAACTAATTGATTGATTGGAAAAATTAATTACTAGTGGTTGCTATATTAATTAAATGACAACAGAAACCAGCCAAAATAACTTGGCAACAACTACTGCTACTACTATTCTAACTCAGTGTACCAATCTGACCACATAATTGATAATGCAATACCCATTCTATTATTTTCACTAACACATTAATGATGTCTGTGAAAATAATCTGCAATACAAACACCCTTATTAATATTTTCAAATTATTCAATTATTTTTATATCTTCTTGTTATATTATATGTAGATTTGGACACACCCTGACGGCTTAACGCTGTGGCTTTGGATTCTTTAGTTGGAAGTTCGACTCTCCAAAATGATTTGTAAGAGTTTATTGTGGAAGAGATGAAGCTTTTAAAAGTTCAATACAACTTTTAAGTTAATTATGAAATGAAAAAAGTTTTTTATAAGTCACTTTTAAGAGTTTTTCAAATAAGAGAATTTTGATTTATCATTAGAATGATAGTTATTAAAATTCCATTTTTTACTTATAATTTATTTTTAAATATTTATTTTCGAATTAAATTTCAATTTGAAATAACTTTATTTAACTGAATTTTATTTGAAATAACTCTTATATATTTAAGGCATTCACTAGAAAAATTGATTTTTTTAAAATGACTTTTACATTTATTTGATATTTTTTAATAGCTACAAAAACACCGCTAAATCTCGTTCTTTCACCGGCGTTTCCTTATCCTATCCCGGCACTTTGTTGAAATGTCGGCATTGATTTTCGCAACACCGTCACTCACGGTATTTTGTAAAGCGACTGGGTAGATATTACCGGCTCTTTAAAATGCCGGGAAAGCCAACTAAAAATATGGAGAAAGGCTAAATCTGTTGTAACGTAGTTAATTTATGAGCTTAATTCTATTATAATATTGACATTATTAATTATCAATACTTATGTTTGAAAAAGAAAAAGAAAAAGAAACTTCCTCCATTTCTGTGTCATCAAAAGAAATCATTATGATGACCCTTCTCTTCAGAATGCGCGTGCTTCAGAGAAAATAATTAAGGCAGAAAGAGTTGCATAGGTCCCTTTCTTTCAACTCTGCTTTTTTTTTTTGGTTTCTATCTCAAGTTAACTGATCTTTATAAATGAATTTGTAGGTTTTAATTATATTAAATTTTATAAAATTTTAAATGAATGTTATAAAAATTTTATATAATTTTTACAATTTGTTAAGAACTTGCAGCACAACAATGGAGATCAGTCTGAGTTTTGGATAATTGGTTCAAGAATGCAGGAATTTATTAGCTCAATGTAATAGGATTTCTTTACAATTTGTTAAGAGGGCAAGTTAATCCGTTCCGGATATTTTATTTTATTGTGTGTTTCATATTATTTTTTATGCGTCGTATTATTTTTTTTAATATTTTAATAATTAATATTTTTTTAAAAATAATATGATATATAAAAGAAAATTTAAACAAAAAATAGACATATAATATGACATACAAGTTAACATGAAGGCTCCTATTGTTGTTGACCAGCATCTTTAATTTGATGTCTTAGAGATATAAATAATAAAACATTGCTTTACCATAAAAAAAATTATATAATTTATTTATATCAAACATTACTTAAAAAAACATTATAACCAATATGTTTAACACTTTTGTTTGAATTATTATTTCTCAATAATATTGATTATAAATTATTGAATTTATTTTTTAACTAAATTTAATATATATTTTTTAAAAAATTATAAAATAACTAATAATTTCTTTGTCATAGAGTCAAAAACTTATTTTTCCAAAAGAAATGTTAAATAATATTGGAAAAAAAGTTGAAATTGATATTTGATTATTTTAACTTTTATAATTGAAAAATATTAAATTTATTATGAGAAGATTATTAAGAATATTAAGATGTGAAAATTCAAATACGAGCTTATGCATCACCTATAATTATAGTACTATTAAATTAAGTCCATAAGTATATCTTATTCAACAATAATTTTTAATTAATTAATATTTTTAACTTAATATTATTTAAAATACAAGTTAATTAAATAATAATATGAAATACTTAAATCTCAAACTACAAAAACCCTAAAAACTGATTTTGAATTTGAATATTAGTAATGCAAAAATAGGGTGAAAGGGAAAATTGAGTACTGTTTTAAACAGCAAAAGCTGATTCACTTTTTGGTGTTTTCTTAACCTGCAAAAGAAAATTTAATGTATAAAATTGAAAAGTGGACAGAAACAAAATAATTTCATCATCTTTAAGGTATTGAGAGAGTTGTAAAGAAGGAATAAACATCTGTTTTGGAAGGAATAAAACCCTTAGATAGTTAAAAAAAGTATGGAAGAGACACAGAGAGATCACGAGGACCCATTGTGGTTTTATTTTTATTTTTATTTTTTGCATTTTTTTATGGACTTTTGTGTTTGTTGTATTAGCTTTCAATTTAATTTATTTAAAAATATTAAAATAATTTGTGAAAAGTAAAGTTATAATCTAAACAAATTTATAAAATTAATTTTTTCTCAATTAAATTTAAAATAAATTAATTAACACAATAATATAAATTATCAAATATTGAGTGAAATTAAACCATTTTTTTTCTCTAGCATAAAAAATAAATTATTTGTAGTTTTGTCTATTTTAATTTCATCAACAAATAAAAAAACTGATAAGAATAAAGGAGAAAATAAATAAAATGTTATATAAATTGCATACCAAAACATAACCTAACTATAATTATATATTTTTTTACGCAATACATTTAGAATTGATTTACTCTTTTATAATGTTTAAAAAAAATATTATAGAAATTGAGAGAATTATCATTGAAATTGGAGTTGAGTAAAAAATGATTTTTTTTGCCTTTTCTATTATAATTAAAAATTAATGGTATTAAAATCAATTCACATTTTTTCATATTTTTAATTAATTTTATAATTTAATATATGATGAAAAGTAAAGTGGTTAATTTATTGTTAATAAGAAAGGCAAATATTTGTAATTTTATCTATTTAAAATAATATATTAAATATTTTTTTATAAATTAAAGGTGGGCAATTGCCATAATTTTTTCAATGTGGTTTCGCCATTGAGTATTAGGGATTAATTTTTTTTGTAATGTATTAAGTTTATCATATGATTAAAATATATTTATTTATGGGTTGAGCCTAAATTTTAATATAAATATATATATATATATATATATTTTTATAAATTAAGACTCGCAACTTAATTCACAAAAAAACAAATGATATATACTAAAATCAATTGAATTATTAATTGATAAATTTATTATGTATAATTTAAAATAAATTATTCATACTAAAAAAATTTTCAATTAAAAAAAAACTTTCATTTATGATATGTTGAACATATATTTGTTTTGCTAGTAATTTTTGTATCACCTTAATTATATATGAAGCTAATAAAAAAAGTTTAATATTTTGAAAAATCTCTATTATATATTATATATTACTAAGAAATTTTAATAAATACTACTGTTGGCCCTCTAATTTGTTTTTTTTTTTAATTATACTGCCCTTATAAAATAAAAAAATTTCATAATTAGAAGTTAAATTAAATGTAATTCATCATTTAGTGATAATTAAAAAAAATTCCAAAAATAAAGGAAGATGAATGATATTTTTTATTGGAAAAAGTTAAATATTTTTGTGAAAAATATAAAAAAAATGATTTTATTATATATATTGAGAAAAACATATTTAGAGAATATAAAACTAATTTTATTATTGATGCATTTGATAAAAAAAATTTTAATGTTAGTATATTTGTTGATGACCATAATTTTATTTTGATACTATTTTTTTTTTACAAATGCATGAATAAAATTGTTTTTTTTTATTGGTAATTATAAATATTTACTTTTAATATATAAAATATGTTTTATTAATATCCAAATATAAAATTTTGGGAGTTTTTTGTTTATTATTTTACGAAAGCTATTTTCATCTTCCTAAACGACAATCCTCTATTATTTCTTAAATCTCAAATTGATAATTCATTTTACTTTTATGCATATAATTAAAATTAATTTATATTATATTAAATTTTTAAAATATCCGAACTTATTATTTATAACATATTAATTTTAAAAAAATTATTAAATAAAATAAAAATATATTCTTTTACTCATATTAAAATGGACTCATTTATGATTGGAATTAAGATATTTATATAAATTCATTTTTATTAGGGTAAGAATAGTATGAGTATATTCTATTTAATAATTTTTTTTAATTTAATAATATATAAATATATTAACTATATAACTAGTCAAAGATAATATACAAATTTTTTTATAAAATTAATATTTAAAAAAAATAAATTAAATTTTAAAATGAATAAAAAATATAATGAACTATCAATTAAGTAATGAGGAAATAACATGGAAAAAATGGAAATAACATGGTTTGAGTTTGTGTGGGGTATAAGATTTTTACTAACGTGTACATGGAAAAAAATGGGCGTCTCAGATTAGGTGGCACTAATCCCTAAAGCTTAAAGGCACTTTGTGTGTATTAGAAAGAGGGATAAGAGTAGGGCACGTGCGAAACCTGAAGCCAAAGGATATCATTTAAGTTTGGCATCATCAGTGATATTTCCTATGTAAGGGCATGTTTAATAGACTGAATAAAACTATAATAAACTAATAAATTTTATTTATTAGATTAATTAAATTAAAAATATTTACACAATTATTTTTATTAATTATTACTAAAATATACTATTATCAATTTTGTTATTCTAAATTAATGACTAATTTTTAAATCTTAAATAAATAAATTATATATTTAATCAGTTAATTACGAATAATTAAACGAATAAATGTTAGACAAAATGTCATAATTAATGATATTATTAATTTGGAACCCAATTTCCAATTGTTTCAAAATACAATTAAGAAAAAAAGAAATTTTCATCTAATTACTATAAAATTGATTTTAAGAAAAAATTTGGTTAATCAATTTGTAGTTATGAATGAAAAATACATTAAGGTGTTTGTTTAAAGATTAAAATTAATTTCATATTGGAATATGGAAATCTAAATAAATTAAACTCTCTACTTTCTTCAATTTTCACCCATTTAAAATCAAATCATACATATATATTGTTATATAAAGTATAAAGAAGATAATGAAGAACTGACCTCCATTGAGCCAAAGAACAAGAGGTTTGTTAAGAGGAAATGAAGTAGCTTCTGTGAACCAGTAGAATAATGCTCTGCCATGTTTCTCATTGACTGTGATGTAACCGGAAAATTGTGAAAAAGTGACTGCTGGTTGACCTGGAAGCCCTGAGATTCGATCTTGTTCTTGCTCTTTGGTGAAAGCAACAATGGTCTTGATTGAAGATAATAATAATAAGATAAAGAAGAAGAGACTATTCTGATAATGGGTTTTTCTTTGAACTACTGCCATTGCATCCATATGGCAAAGGCAAAAGAATTTAATGTATCTATTCTGCTACTGCTTGTTTGTGAAACTTTGTTTTGTATTGATGGCTCAATTGTAGGTTTATAGGGAGGTGAGTTCGTGTTTAATGTAGCTGTTGCTCACCTTATTGACCAAATTCCATTTTTTACACTAATATTTAAATAATTTTTGAATTTATTAATGTCGAATGTCAACTACGCTTTTAGTTTATAATTTTTTAAATAAATAAATCATGTGTTAATTATATCCTTTAAGTCATAACTATTAAGATTAATACTCACTAAATAATTTTTAAATATGCAAATCAAGAATGTGAATTATATTCTTAACTTATTTGAATTATATTTTAGTCTCACTGTCAATAATTAAAAAATAATTCTTGAATATATAAATTCAGTGTGAATTATAATTTGAAGTTTATTTAAAAAAAAATTTAATTTCAATATTTTCTTATAAATTGATGTGAAAATATGTGAGTAAAAAAGGATAATTTATAATCTACAGTGAATCTTTATATTTTAAAAAATTAATGATAATGTTTTTATATTTTATTCTGTTGTAATTTTGTCTATTTTTATAACTCTTTTTTTTTTTTTTTTTTTTTTTTTTTTTAAATCTGATGTGAAATGGCTAAAATGCTCTTAAATTTTTACCCTCTATTCTTTGTATCTTTTCCTACTACTCCTTCAACCCCCACCATCACTGCTACCAACCTCCAAACATCTTTCAAAAACAATCTCTCTTCTCTTTCTTTCTTTCTTTCTTCTACCAACAAACAATCTCTGAGATCTGAATGTCTGGGTTTCATAGGTTTTGGCATCTGGATCTCTCTCTATATCGGCTCTCTTCCGATCATCTTCATCATCGGTTGTTCCCTTGCCCATTTCGCTCATCGTCCACCAGTTTTTCCTATAAATAAAATTCTCAGTAGCAATCAACATATTATCAAACTCTTCTTTTTATGGTCCTACTTTGCGCTTTTTCCGCTAGAATCTCACTATTGAAATTCTTCACCCATCGCGTGTCAAATCCTATGCTCATGCTCGCAAATGGGTTCTTCAAATTCTTCATAATTGAAATGAATCCCAAGTAAAGTCGGATCATTCTGTTTTCGTATTTATTAAGATAATCTCGTATTAATTAAAAATAGAAAATATAAATGCTTAATATAGGAAGAAAGTTTATTATGTAATTAGTTAATTTTAATTTTTTAGTAATAATTATCCTAATATTTTAATATATATTGTGTGTATTTATATATTTAATACTCTTTGTTCATATAAAAAATTAAAATTTTAATATGATATTAGAGCATGTTTAGTCCAATTTATTAATTTCTTAATCTGAATGTCAAATCTCAATAGGTTTATTGTTACCGCTTCATTTCAAGTGTCTGTCTAACTGATAATTGAATATTTATTCTCAATTATAATTTAAAGAGAAAATATTAAAATAATCTCATATTGATTATGAATAGAAAATATAAATACTTAATATATGATAAGAGTCTATTATCTAATTTACTAATTCTAATTTTTTAATAATAATAATAATCTTAATATTTTCATTATGTATTGTGTGTGTTTATATATTTAATACTTTTCGTTAATATAAAAAATAAAAAATTAACAATATTAGATCATTTTCAATTATCCATATTTGCTTTTGTTAGTTCTTATATATTTCAGCCACAAGCTCTTATTTTCAATTTCAAATCCCAAGAAAAATAATTTCTTCAAGTTCTTATTTTCAATTTTCCATGTTTTTCAATGGAATCCCACTGCTAATATTGTTGCAGCTGCGGAAGAGTATTAGAAATGTTGCTTAATAGTGATTTATCTGCAACTGATGTAAGAATAGAGATAAGGGTAATTTGGGTATAAGGTCTTATTTTTTTATCATTTATTTATTTTTAACAGAATTCACATAATAATTAAACAGAAAGATTAAATAGCGTGATAAAATAAAAATATATAAACGTGATTATTAATTTATCAAAATTTAGGTATTCACTCGTTATTAAGAGTAAAACTCGAAGATTAAATTATAAATTACGTAAAAAAAAATTGTAGTTGCATCACTACACTACTGCAAGTTGGGCAACTATATGCGGACCACTAGAGGAGTACTAATTTAATTTTGTTTCAGTCTCTCTCCTGAGATTCTGGGAGGGAGGGACAGAGAAGTGGGTGTGTTGAGGGGCAGAGGAAGCTAAGATAACAGAACTTGGTTGGGAACCATGCACTAACTATACAATCATAAATGCAAGTCTCATTAGTCTTTATCTTCTTGTGTGTGAGCTAGCTGTTACTATTAATCTAAACCAAACTAACAAACTCTAGGTACTGCTTCTTATTATTATATATATAGTTGGTCCCTTAGTCCAAATCAAGATTTTCAGATTCCACTCCAACTTATAATCAGTTAAAATAGAAAATTATAAGTCAATAATTTAATCGGAGTCGAAGTAGATGTTACATTATAATTAAATTAAATATTATACAAAATATATTATAATTTATATTATTTATTAAAAATCATAATAAGTAAAAAATATCAAAATAAAGTAAATAAATAATAAAATGAATTAATATAAATTATAAGTAAACACTAATTAGTAAATTTATTAAATATTATTTTAAATATAATTTTAAATCATATTAATAATAATTATATATATATATTATTTTAGGAAAAATTCATGATATTTTTAATTTGCTAAATTTAAGACATATTAAATTTAATGGATGTAATTCTTAAAAAAAAATAATTTTTTAATTAAGTTTAATATGTTAACTTATGAGTTGTGATAGGGTTAATCCACTTAAGCCATTATTAGATTTACCAGTTTATCGATTTAATCGGTTAAAGAAATTTATTTCGATTTTCATTTAAAATAGATCTAAGATATAAATTAGATCGATTATTAATTTCGTTCTCAAATTTTTTATTAAATCGATATTATCACTCTAAATTTAACAACAATAATGTTAATTATGGATAATTATAATCTAATCACAGAGATTTATAATTTAAGAATACCAAATTAATTTTTTTTCTTTTTTTTTTAAGCATTGGTGGAGGTTAATTTAAATTTGAATTAATTATAAAAATAATTTATGTACTTATTATTAGACTATATCTAAATATATAATACCAAATTAATATCATATTACAATCTATAAGAATGTTATCGAATGGTTATTTATTTTTAATTGAATCAATTGTTGTTAGCAAATTATCTTATAATTATTTGAGACAGGTTAATTTTAGAACCCTATTATTATTATTATTATTATTATTATTAAAATAGATAGAAACAAATTGTTTTTGTTTGGTGACACCCTTTGAATGCAAGCTTATACAATTAAGAAGTGTGCATGCAGACTGCAGTGCTAAGTTTCTGTCCCAGTGGTCCTAAACATATGAGAAGAATTAAGAGATTTAATGGATGTGGGGTTGTACACACAGTGAGTCTTGTGACCTCTTAACGACCTGTCCCTTTGCTTCTATCAATAGATTCATGTAATGATCAATACTGTTTATAATTTACAATTTACCAAATACTACAAGCATTAAATTTCACGTACTCTTTTAAATTTATTATGTATATTTGAGGTGTACATAATTTTTTAAAAAATAAAAATTAATAAAAACATAAGATCGAAATATTTTCGAGTGATAAAGGATTTGAATTTTTTATTATTATTAATATTCATGAAAAGTTAAATAGACTGAAAGATTATATATATACAATAGGACTAATAGTATTTTTTTAATAATTATTGTTAAATTGATGAACACTTTCATCATATCAATTAGTGTAATGATGAATCAAATTTAAAACTTTCCATTTTCTATATTTTTAAAAGAAGTGGAAAGCCAAGCAAATTACACTTAATTGACACTTGAAAGATCATTTTTAAAAGAATAAGCTTAATGTGAATGTTTACTTTCAAATTTGTTTAAAAAAAAAAAGCTTAATTTTAATTTATTTATATAAATTGATTTGAAAATTCAGTATAATTTTTATAAATAAATATTCGATAATTAATAATTTCTGATGATCTATTGATTTACGAAGTAAATAACTTTGACTCTCTTTAAAAGGATATGATTTTGATTAATATTTTTTATTTTGAAAGACAGAGATAGAAGTTTTAAAGGATTAAGTTGGAATTTGATATAAATACTTCGATACTTAATAATAGTATTTTTATAATCTCCAAAAAAAAATATTTTCTTTAGCTAAGTTAATTTATCAAAAGAAAAAATAAAAAAAGGATTCTTATTATAGAAAATTTCTCTATTTATACGTGATTGACATACCACAAGATTAAAGTTTCAGATACATGTTATCATCTTAAGGATGATCAAAGTGATGGCTTATCCGATTGACATGCAATAGACTTAATCAAACTCAATTTGCCTCTTGTTCGTCTGTACACTAAGTGCATGCAAGACATGGAGGAGTTCTAACATTGTAACCGTATAGGCTGCGATAGAGTATCAGGTAATAATTCCCATTTCAATAATGATGATGCAGCCTATATGTATGTCTAGGCTATTCCTCCAAGACTTGCCCAAGTTAGAGCTCTTTTTGGCGAGGAAGCTCTTATCCGAGCCTTGCTCGTCAGTAATTGAGTTTAGAGATGACTACTCTGAGTTGTAGAATAATAAGAGGGTGTTTGAATGTCCTTAAAATAGACATCAAATATCGTTTTAAAATTTAAAAATCATTAAACGAATTTTTAGAGTGTTTGACAGATTAATTCAAAACGGTGTTTTGAAACTTAAAAACAGAAAAAATTTAAGCTAAATATATCAGCTTATTTTGAAATGACGTTTTTAAAACTCTATTTCTCAAAATCCCGTTTACGCTCAAACACCTCTAAATCTTAAACCTTAGGCCTAAATTGAGACCCGTCTCCTGCAAGTGTCATTATTCTCATCAACTTTTATTATATAATAATTGTTATGATTACGATTACGATTTAAATTAATATTTTAAATTAATAATTTTAATAAATTAATACTTTATAATTTTTTTTTATAATTATACAATTTCATTCATATTATAAATTAATAATTTATCAATATTGTATATATAATAGGTTATATATAATATTTTATTAAAATATAATTCTAAAAATTGGTTTAAATTTAAGTAATTATACTTATATAATTTTTTATTATTTCATTTAATTCATATTTAATTTATCATATATATATAT